>JADLZK010000450.1:0-46838 GCA_015847255.1 Hyparrhenia diplandra
AGGTCCACGGAGATTTTTAGATGGAATTTCAAGATTTCACCTAAACAAGTGCTACTTTGGGGCCTATGACAAGTGATTCTTAGAAAAACTCTCTAATGCTCCACTTCTTCAAATTTAGGTTTCTCTAGGGTGAGGCATTTTGATTCAAAACCATGAAAAGTTCTGCTTCGATTCTATAGCGGATTGGAGCTTCTGTTTCTTTTTTTGAGTTATTTGGCGAAATGTCGCATGCCGATCTCTATTGGCACATCTAGAAATATATATTAATGGGTGTGGGAGCGCCGGTATAATTGATCCTACCACCATCTAACCTATCCACCTAACTTCCTATGCACCTTTAGTTATTAGGTTCCCCTTCTTATTTGAGTAATTAGGTCCACGAGGATATTTTCGATGGAATTCAAGATTTCGCCCTAAACAAAGTGCTACTTTGAAGGGCCTATGACAAGTGATTCTTAGAAAAACTCTCTAATGGTCCAGGGTTAGGCATTTGATTCACAACCATTAAGAAAAGTCTATTTCGATTCTATAGCGAGGATTAAAACTTCTCTTTGTTTTGAGTTCCTTGTATTTGAAATTAAGCCAGCAGTTTCTATTGTCACATCTAGAAACATATATCAACGGTTGGGGAACGTAATGTAATTATCCTATAACATCTAACCTATCCACCCCTAACTTCCTGTACCTTTCTTGTCGTTCACCTTCTTGTGGCCCCATTAATTAGGTCCACACGGAGATTTTTGATGGAATTCAAGATTTGCCCTAAACAAGTGCTACTTTGGGGCCTATGACAAGTGATTCATAGAAAAACTCTCTAATGGTCCACTTATTCAAATTTAGGTTCTCTAGGGTTAGGCATTTATTCACAAGAGTGAAAAACTCTAGCTTCGATTCTATAGCGGATTGGAAACTTCTCTTTGTTTTTGAGTTCGCTTTGGCTGAAATTGGTGCCAACAGTCTCTATTGTCGCATCTAAAAATATATATCAACAGTTGGGGAATGCAGTATATTGATCCCTACCAACATCTAACCTATCACCTAACTTCCTGTAAAATCTTTTCTTGTGGATTTCCCTTCTTATTTCAGTAATTAGGTCCACGGGGTTTTGATGGTGTTCAAAGATTTCACCCCTAAACAAAAAGTGCTACTTTGGGGCCTATGATAAATTGATTCATACAAAAACTCTCTAATGGTCCACTTCTTCAAATTTTGGTTCTCTAGGGTTAGGCATTTTGATTCACAACCGTGAAAAGTCTAGCTTCGATTCTATGTTTGGATTGGAAACTTCTCTTTGTTTCTTTTGAATCAAGCTGAAATGAAATCATCACATATAGAAATATATATTAACGGTTGGGGAGCGCAATGTAATTGATCCTACCAACATCTAACCTATCCACCCAAACTTCCTATGTACCTTTCTTGTCGTTCCCTTCTTATTTCGTAATTGCGTCACGGAGATTTTCGATGGTATTCAAGATTTCACCTAAACAAGTGCTACTTTGGGGCCTATGATAAGTGATTCTTAGAAAAACTCTCTAATGGTCCACTTATTCAAATTTAGGTTCTCTAGGGTTAGGCATTTGATTCACAACCGCAAAAAAGTCTAGCTTCGATTCTATAGCGGATTGGAAACTTCTCTTTTCTTTTTTGATTTGAAATCGGTGAATCTCTATTGTCACATCTAGAAACATATATCAACGGTTGGGGAATGCAATGTAATTGATCCTACCAACATCTAACCTATCCACCTAACTTCCTATGCACCTTTCTTGTGGTTCCCCTTCTTATTTGTAATTAGGTCCACGGAGATTTTTCGATGGTATTCCAAGATTTCACCCCTAAACAAGTGCTACTTTGGGGCCTATGACAAGTGATTCTTAGAAAAACTCTCTAATGGTCCACTTATTCAAATTTAGGTTCTCTAGGGTTAGGCATTTGATTCACAACAAGTGAAAAAGTCTAGCTCGATTCTATAGCGGGATTGAAACTTCTCTTTGTTTTGAGTTCGTGCTGAAATTGGTGAAATCATCTCTATTGTCACATCGAAACATATATTAACGGTTGGGGGCGCAATGTAATTGATCCTACCAACATCTAACCTATCCACCCTAACTTCCTATGTGCCTTTCTTATGGATTCCCCTTCTTGTTTCGGTATGTAGGTCCACGGAGATTTTCGATGAATTCAAGATTTCACTCTAAACAAGTGCTACTTTGAAGCCTATGACAAGTGATTCTTAGAAAAACTCACTAATGGTCCACTTATTCAGATTTAGGTTCTCTAGGGTTAGGCATTTGATTCACAACCGTGAAAAAGTCGGCTCGATTCTATAGCGGTTGGAAACTTCTCTTTGTTTTTTTGAGTTTATTTGAAATTAGCGCCACGGTCTCTATTGTCACATCTAGAAACATATATCAACGGTTGGGGAACGCTTAATGTAATTGATCCTACCAACATCTGACCTATCACCTAACTTCCTATGTACCTTTCTTGTCGTTCACCTTCTTATTTCAGTAATTAGGTCCACGAGAGATTTTTCGATGGAATTCCAAGATTTCGCCCTAAACAAGTGCTACTTTGAGGCCTATGACAAGTGATTCTTAGAAAAACTCTCTAATGGTCCACTTCTTCAAATTTAGGTTCTCTAGGGTTAGGCATTTGATTCACAGCCGTGAAAAAAGTCAAATTTCGATTCTATAGCGGATTGGAAACTTCTCTTTGTTTTTGAGTTCGCTGAAATTAGCGCCAACAGTCTCTATTGTCACATCTAGAAACATATATCAACGGTTGGGAGGCGCAATGTAATTGATCCTACCAACATCTGACCTATCCACCCCTAACTTCCTATGTATCTTTCTTGTCGTTCACCTTCTTATTTCGAGTAATTAGGTCCACCGAGAGATTTTTCGATGGAATTCCAAGATTTCGCCCTAAACAAGTGCTACTTTGAGGCCTATGACAAGTGATTCATAGAAAAACTCTCTAATGGTCCACTTCTTCAAATTTAGGTTCTCTAGGGTGAGGCATTTGATTCACAAGAGTGAAAAAGTCTAGCTTCGATTCTATAGCGGATTGGAAACTTCTCTTTTCTTTTGAGTTCGCGCTGAAATCAGCGCCAGCAGTCTCTATTGTCACACCTAGAAATATATATTAATGGGTAGGGAACGCAATGTAATTGATCCTACCAAAATCTAACCTATCCACCCTAACTTCCTATGCACCTTTGGGGTCGTTCCCCTTCTTATTTCAGTACGTAGGTCCACCAGAGATTTTCGATGGAATTCCAAGATTTCGCCCTAAACAAATGCTACTTTGAGGCCTATGACAAGTGATTCTTGGAAAAACTCTCTAATGGTCCACTTCTTCAAATTTAGGTTCTCTAGGGTGAGGCATTTGATTCACAACCGTAAAAAGTCTAGCTTCGATTCTATAGCGGATTGGAAACTTCTTTTTCTTTTGAGTTCGCTGAAATCAGCGCCAACAGTCTCTATTGTCACATCTAGAAATATATATTAATGGGTGGGGAATGCAATGTAATTGATCCTACCAACATCTAACCTATCCACCCTAACTTCCTATGCACCTTTCGTGTCGTTCCCCTTCTTATTTGAGTACGTAGGTCCACCAGAGATTTTCGATGGAATTCCAAGATTTCGCCCTAAACAAGTGCTACTTTGAGGCCTATGATAAGTGATTCTTAGAAAAACTCTCTAATGGTGCACTTATTCAAATTTAGGTTCTCTAGGGTTAGGCATTTGATTCACAACCGCGAAAAAGTCTAGCTCCATTCTATAGCGGATTGGAAACTTCTCTTTGTTTTGAGTTTGCTGAAATTGGTGCCGGTGGTCTCTATTGTCACATCTAGAAACATATATTAACGGTTGGGAGGCGCAATGTAATTGATCCTACCAACATCTAACCTATCCACCCTAACTTCCTATGCACCTTTAGGTGTCGTTCCCCTTCTTATTTCGATGCATTATTAGGTCCACGGAGATTTTCGATGGTATTCCAAGATTTCAGCCCTAAACAAGTGCTACTTTGAGGCCTATGACAAGTGATTCTTAGAAAAACTCTCTAATGGTCCACTTATTCAAATTTAGGTTCTCTAGGGTTAGGCATTTGATTCACAACCGTGAAAAAAGTCTAGCTCGATTCTATATTTGGATTGGAAACTTCTCTTTGTTTTTGAGTTCGCTGAAATCATCCACATCTAGAAATATATATTAACGGTTGGGAGCGCAATGTAATTGATCCTACCAACATCTAACCTATCCACCCAAACTTCCTATGTACCTTTCTTGTCGTTCCCCTTCTTATTTCGATGCGTCGAGAGATTTTCGATGGTATTCCAAGATTTCACCCTAAACAAGTGCTACTTTGAGGCCTATGACAAGTGATTCTTAGAAAAACTCTCTCTAATGGTCCACTTATTCAAATTTAGGTTCTCTAGGGTTAGGCATTTGATTCACAACCGTGAAAAAGTCCTTTCGATTCTATAGTAGGATTGGAAACTTCGTTTCTTTTGATTTCGCTTTGAAATATTGTCACATCACATCTAGAAACATATATCAACGGTTGGGGAGCGCAATGTAATTGATCCTACCAACATCTAACCTATCCACCCTAACTTCCTATGCACCTTTCTTGTCGTTCCCCTTCTTATTTGATAATTAGGTCCACCGGAGATTTTCGATGGTATTCCAAGATTTCACCCTAAACAAGTGCTACTTTGAGGCCTATGACAAGTGATTCTTAGAAAAACTCTCTAATGGTCCACTTATTCAAATTTAGGTTCTCTAGGGTTAGGCATTTGATTCACAACCGTGAAAAAGTCTAGCTTCGATTCTATAGCGGGATTGGAAACTTCTCTTTCTTTTGAGTTACATTTGAAATCATCCACATCCAGAAATATATATTAACGGTTGGGGAACGCAATGTAATTGATCCTACCAACATCTAACCTATCCACCTAACTTCCTACATTACCTTTCTTGTCGTTCCCCTTCTTGTTTCAGTATGTAGGTCCACCGAGATTTTCGATGAATTCAAGATTTCACTCTAAACAAGTGCTACTTTGAAGCCTATGACAAGTGATTCTTAGAAAAACTCTCTAATGGTCCACTTATTCAAATTTAGGTTCTCTAGGGTGAGGCATTTGATTCACAACCTTGAAAAAGTCGGCTCGATTCTATAGCCGGATTGGAAACTTCTCTTTTGTTTTTGAGTTCGCGCTGAAATTAGCTGCTTGGTCTCTATTGTCACATCTAGAAACATATATCAACGGTTGGGGAAGCGCAATGTAATTGATCCTACCAACATCGACCTATCCACCTAACTTCCTATGTACCTTTCTTGTCGTTCACCTTCTTATTTCAGTAATTAGGTCTACCAGAGATTTTCGATGGAATTCCAAGATTTCGCCCTACACAAGTGCTACTTTGAGGCCTATGACAAGTGATTCTTAGAAAAACTCTCTAATGGTCCACTTCTTCAAATTTAGGTTCTCTAGGGTGAGGCATTTGATTCACAACCGCGAAAAAGTCTAGCTTTCGATTCTATAGCGGATTGGAAACTTCTCTTTGTTTTGAGTTCGCGCTGAAATTAGCGCCAACAGTCTCTATTGTCACATCCAGAAACATATATCAACGGTTGGGGAACGCAATGCAATTGATCCTACCAACATCTAACCTATCCACCCTAACTTCCTATGTATCTTTCTTGTCGTTCACCTTCTTATTTCAGTAATTAGGTCCACGAGAGAGATTTTTGATGGAATTCAAGATTTTCGCCCTAAACAAGTGCTACTTTGAGGCCTATGACAAGTGATTCATAGAAAAACTCTCTAATGGTCCACTTCTTCAAATTTAGGTTCTCTAGGGGTGAGGCATTTGATTCACAACCACGAAAAAGTCTAGCTTCGATTCTATAGCGGATTGGAAACTTCTGTTTCTTTTGAGTTTTGAAATCAGCGCCGGCGATCTCTATTGTCACACCTAGAAATATATATTAATGGGTTGGGGAGCGCAATGTAATTGATCCTACCAACATCTAACCTATCCACCCTAACTTCCTATGCACCTTTGGGGTCGTTCCCCTTCTTATTTGATAATTAGGTCCACCAGAGATTTTTCGATGGAATTCCAAGATTTCGCCCTAAACAAATGCTACTTTGAGGCCTATGACAAGTGATTCTTGGAAAAACTCTCTAATGGTCCACTTCTTCAAATTTAGGTTCTCTAGGGTGAGGCATTTGATTCTAACCTTAAAAAGTCTAGCTCGATTCTATAGCGGATTGGAAACTTCTCTTTCTTTTGAGTTAAATTTGAAATCGCGCCAGCAGTCTCTATTGTCACATCTAGAAATATATATTAATGGGTGGGGAATGCAATGTAATTGATCCTACCAACATCTAACCTATCCACCCTAACTTCCTATGCACCTTTGGGGTCGTTCCGTTCCCCTTCTTATTTGAGTATGTAGGTCCACCGGAGATTTTCGATGGAATTCCAAGATTTCGCCCTAAACAAGTGCTACTTTGAGGCCTATGACAAGTGATTCTTAGAAAAACTCTCTAATGGTGCACTTATTCAAATTTAGGTTCTCTAGGGTTAGGCATTTGATTCACAACCGCGAAAAAGTCTAGCTCGATTCTATAGCAGGATTGGAAACTTCTCTTTGTTTTGAGTTCGCGGCTGAAATGGTGCCGGCGGTCTCTATTGTCACATCTAGAAACATATATTAGCGGTTGGGGGGCGCCAATGTAATTGATCCTACCAACATCTAACCAATCCACCCTAACTTCCTATGCACCTTTCGTATCGTTCCCCTTCTTATTTGGTGCGTAGGTCCACGAGAGATTTTCGATGGTATTCCAAGATTTCACCCTAAACAAGTGCTACTTTGAGGCCTATGACAAGTGATTCTTAGAAAAACTCTCTAATGGTCCACTTATTCAAATTTAGGTTCTCTAGGGTTAGGCATTTGATTCACAACCGTGAAAAAGTCTAGCTCGATTCTATATTTTTTGGATTGGAAACTTCTCTTTCTTTTGAGTTTGAAATTGGTGATCTCATTCCACATCGAGAAAATATATATCAGCGGTTGGGGAGCGCAATGTAATTGATCCTACCAACATCTAACCTATCCACCCAAACTTCCTATGCACCTTTCTTGTCGTTCCCCTTCTTATTTCAGTAATTAGGCGGAGATTTTCGATGGTATTCCAAGATTTCACCCCTAAACAAGTGCTACTTTGGGGCCTATGACAAGTGATTCTTAGAAAAACTCTCTAATGGTCCACTTATTCAAATTTAGGTTCTCTAGGGTTAGGCATTTGATTCACAACCGTGAAAAAGTCTAGCTCGATTCTATAGTAGGATTGGAAACTTCTGTTTCTTTTGAGTTCGCGCTGAAATATTGTCACATCCAGAAACATATATCAACGGTTGGGGAACGCAATGTAATTGATCCTACCAACATCTAACCTATCCACCCTAACTTCCTATGCACCTTTCTTGTCGTTCCCCTTCTTATTTCGATGCGTAGGTCCACGGAGATTTTTCGATGGTATTCCAAGATTTCACCCTAAACAAGTGCTACTTTGAGGCCTATGACAAGTGATTCTTAGAAAAACTCTCTAATGGTCCACTTATTCAAATTTAGGTTCTCTAGGGTTAGGCATTTGATTCACAACCGTGAAAAAAGTCTAGCTCGATTCTATAGCGAGGATTGGAAACTTCTCTTTCTTTTGAGTTATTTGAAAAATCATCTCTATTGTCACATCTAGAAATATATATCAACGGGTTGGGGAGCGCAATGTAATTGATCCTACCAACATCTAACCTATCCACCCTAACTTCCTATGTACCTTTCTTGTCGTTCCCCTTCTTATTTCGGTAATTAGGTCCACGGAGATTTTTCGATGGAATTCAAGATTTCACCTCTAAACAAGTGCTACTTTGAGGCCTATGACAAGTGATTCTTAGAAAAACTCTCTAATGGTCCACTTATTCAAATTTAGGTTCTCTAGGGTTAGGCATTTGATTCACAACCGTGAAAAAAAAGTCTAGCTTCGATTCTATAGCGGGATTGGAAACTTCTCTTTGTTTTTTGAGATTGAAATTCATGTGGCGGTCTCTATTGTCACATCTAGAAACATATATTAACGGTTGGGGAGCGCAATGTAATTGATCCTACCAACATCTAACCTATCCACCCTAACTTCCTATGTACCTTTCTTGTCGTTTCCCTTCTTATTTCAGTAATTAGGTCCACCGGAGATTTTCGATGGAATTCCAAGATTTAAGCCCTAAACAAGTGCTACTTTGAGGCCTATGACAAGTGATTCTTAGAAAAACTCTCTAATGGTCCACTTCTTCAAATTTAGGTTCTCTAGGGTTAGGCATTTGATTCACAACCGTGAAAAAAGTCGGCTTCGATTCTATAGCCGGATTGGAAACTTCTCTTTGTTTTTGAGTTCGCTGAAATTGGCGCCAACGGTCTCTATTGTCACATCTAGAAACATATATCAGCGGTTGGGGAGCGCAATGTAATTGATCCTACCAACATCTAACCTATCCACCCTAACTTCCTATGTACCTTTCTTGTCGTTCACCTTCTTATTTCAGTAATTAGGTCCACGGAGATTTTCGATGGAATTCAAGATTTCAGCCCTAAACAAGTGCTACTTTGAGGCCTATGACAAGTGATTCTTAGAAAAACTCTCTAATGGTCCACTTCTTCAAATTTAGGTTCTCTAGGGTGAGGCATTTGATTCACAACCGCGAAAAAAGTCTAGCTCGATTCTATAGCCGGATTGGAAACTTCTCTTTGTTTTTGAGTTCGCTGAAATTAGCGCCAACGGTCTCTATTGTCACATCTAGAAACATATATCAGCGGTTGGGGAGCGCAATGTAATTGATCCTACCAACATCTAACCTATCCACCCTAACTTCCTATGTATCTTTCTTGTCGTTCACCTTCTTATTTCAGTAATTAGGTCCACGAGAGATTTTCGATGGAATTCAAGATTTCGCCCTAAACAAGTGCTACTTTGAGGCCTATGACAAGTGATTCATAGAAAAACTCTCTAATGGTCCACTTCTTCAAATTTAGGTTCTCTAGGGTGAGGCATTTGATTCACAACCACGAAAAGTCTAGCTTTCGATTCTATAGCCGGATTGGAAACTTCTCTTTGTTTTGAGTTATTTGAAATTAAGCGCCAGGCGATCTCTATTGTCACATCTAGAAATATATATTAGCGGTTGGGGAACGCAATGTAATTGATCCTACCAACATCTAACCTATCCACCCTAACTTCCTATGTACCTTTCTTGTCGTTCCCCTTCTTATTTCAGTAATTAGGTCCACGAGAGATTTTCGATGGAATTCCAAGATTTCGCCCTAAACAAATGCTACTACTTTGGGGCCTATGACAAGTGATTCTTGGAAAAACTCTCTAATGGTCCACTTCTTCAAATTTAGGTTCTCTAGGGTTAGGCATTTGATTCACAACCTTAAAAAAGTCTAGCTCGATTCTATAGCTGGATTGGAAACTTCTCTTTCTTTTGAGTTCGCTGAAATCAGCGCTAACGATCTCTATTGTCACATCTAGAAAATATATTAACGGTTGGGGAATGCAATGTAATTGATCCTACCAACATCTAACCTATCCACCCTAACTTCCTATGTACCTTTCTTGTCGTTCCCCTTCTTATTTGATAATTAGGTCCACCAGAGAGATTTTTCGATGGAATTCCAAGATTTCGCCCTAAACAAGTGCTACTTTGGGGCCTATGACAAGTGATTCTTAGAAAAACTCTCTAATGGTCCACTTATTCAAATTTAGGTTCTCTAGGGTTAGGCATTTGATTCACAACCGCGAAAAAGTCTAGCTCCATTCTATAGCCGGATTGGAAACTTCTCTTTGTTTTGAGTTCGCTGAAATTGGTGCCCGGCAGTCTCTATTGTCACATCGAGAAACATATATTAACGGTTGGGGAGCGCAATGTAATTGATCCTACCAACATCTAACCAATCCACCTAACTTCCTATGCACCTTTCGTGTCGTTCCCCTTCTTATTTCAGTAATTAGGTCCACGAGGAGATTTTCGATGGTATTCCAAGATTTCACCCTAAACAAGTGCTACTTTGAGGCCTATGACAAGTGATTCTTAGAAAAACTCTCTAATGGTCCACTTATTCAAATTTAGGTTCTCTAGGGTTAGGCATTTGATTCACAACCGTGAAAAAAGTCTAGCTCGATTCTATAGCCGGATTGGAAACTTCTCTTTCTTTTGAGTTCGCGCTGAAATCATCCACATCGAAAATATATATTAACGGTTGGGGAACGCAATGTAATTGATCCTACCAACATCTAACCTATCCACCAAACTTCCTATGCACCTTTCGTGTCGTTCCCCTTCTTATTTCGTAATGCGTCTCGAGAGATTTTCGATGGTATTCCAAGATTTCACCCTAAACAAGTGCTACTTTGAGGCCTATGACAAGTGATTCTTAGAAAAACTCTCTAATGGTCCACTTATTCAAATTTAGGTTCTCTAGGGTTAGGCATTTGATTCACAACCGTGAAAAAGTCTAGCTCGATTCTATAGTAGGATTGGAAACTTCTCTTTGTTTTTCTTTTGAAGTTGGTATTTGAAATATTGTCACATCTAGAAACATATATCAACGGTTGGGGAGCGCAATGTAATTGATCCTACCAACATCTAACCTATCCACCCTAACTTCCTATGCACCTTTTCGTGTCGTTCCCCTTCTTATTTCAGTATGTAGGTCCACGAGAGATTTTCGATGGTATTCCAAGATTTCACCCTAAACAAGTGCTACTTTGAGGCCTATGACAAGTGATTCTTAGAAAAACTCTCTAATGGTCCACTTATTCAAATTTAGGTTCTCTAGGGTTAGGCATTTGATTCACAACCGTGAAAAAGTCTAGCTTCGATTCTATAGCAGGATTGGAAACTTCTCTTTTTTTTGAGTTTCGCTGGTCTCTATTGTCACATCCAGAAACATATATTCAACGGTTGGGGAAGCGCAATGTAATTGATCCTACCAACATCTAACCTATCCACCTAACTTCTATGTACCTTTCGTGTCGTTCCCTTCTTATTTGGTATGTAGGTCCAGGAGATTTTCGATGGAATTCAAGATTTCACTCTAAACAAGTGCTACTTTGGGGCCTATGACAAGTGATTCTTAGAAAAACTCTCTAATGGTCCACTTATTCAAATTTAGGTTCTCTAGGGTGAGGCATTTGATTCACAACCGCGAAAAAGTCAGCTTCGATTCTATAGCCGGATTGGAAACTTCTCTTTTTTTTGAGTTCGCGCTGAAATTAGCATGCAGCAGTCTCTATTGTCACATCTAGAAACATATATCAGCGGTTGGGGAGCGCAATGTAATTGATCCTACCAACATCTAACCTATCCACCTAACTTCCTATGTACCTTTCTTGTCGTTCCCTTCTTATTTCGATAATTAGGTCCACGAGAGATTTTTCGATGGAATTCCAAGATTTCGCCCTAAACAAGTGCTACTTTGAGGCCTATGACAAGTGATTCTTAGAAAAACTCTCTAATGGTCCACTTCTTCAAATTTAGGTTCTCTAGGGTTAGGCATTTGATTCACAACCGTGAAAAAGTCTAGCTTTCGATTCTATAGCCGGATTGGAAACTTCTCTTTGTTTTTGAGTTCGCTGAAATTAGTGAAATCATCTCTATTGTCACATCTAGAAACATATATCAACGGTTGGGGAACGCAATGTAATTGATCCTACCAACATCGACCTATCACCCTAACTTCCTATGTATCTTTCTTGTCGTTCACCTTCTTATTTCGGTAATTAGGTCCACGAGAGATTTTTCGATGGAATTCCAAGATTTCGCCCTAAACAAGTGCTACTTTGAGGCCTATGACAAGTGATTCATAGAAAAACTCTCTAATGGTCCACTTCTTCAAATTTAGGTTCTCTAGGGTGAGGCATTTGATTCACAACCACGAAAAAGTCTAGCTTCGATTCTATAGCGGATTGGAAACTTCTCTTTCTTTTTGAGTTCGCGCTGAAATTAAGCGCCAACCGATCTCTATTGTCACACCTAGAAATATATATTAATGGTTGGGGAACGCAATGTAATTGATCCTACCAACATCTAACCTATCCACCCTAACTTCCTATGTACCTTTGGGGTGGTTTCCCCTTCTTATTTGATGATCTACCAACATCTAAATTAGGTCCACCGGAGATTTTTGATGGAATTCCAAGATTTCGCCCTAAACAAATGCTACTTTGAGGCCTATGACAAGTGATTCTTGGAAAAACTCTCTAATGGTCCACTTCTTCAAATTTAGGTTCTCTAGGGTTAGGCATTTGATTCACAACCGCAAAAAAGTCTAGCTTCGATTCTATAGCCGGGATTGGAAACTTCTCTTTCTTTTGAGTTATTGGCTGAAATTGGCGCCAACGGTCTCTATTGTCACATCTAGAAATATATATTAATGGGTTGGGGAATGCAATGTAATTGATCCTACCAACATCTAACCTATCCACCCTAACTTCCTATGCACCTTTCGTGTCGTTCCCCTTCTTATTTCAGTACGTAGGTCCACCGGAGATTTTCGATGGAATTCCAAGATTTCGCCCTAAACAAGTGCTACTTTGAGGCCTATGACAAGTGATTCTTAGAAAAACTCTCTAATGGTCCACTTATTCAAATTTAGGTTCTCTAGGGTTAGGCATTTGATTCACAACCATTGAAAAAGTCTAGCTCGATTCTATAGCGGGATTGGAAACTTCTCTTTGTTTTGAGTTCGCTGAAATTGGTGCCGCCAGTCTCTATTGTCACATCGAGAAACATATATTAACGGTTGGGGAAGCGCAATGTAATTGATCCTACCAACATCTAACCTATCCACCCTAACTTCCTATGTACCTTTCTTGTCGTTCCCCTTCTTATTTCAGTGCGTAGGTCCACGGAGATTTTTCGATGGAATTCCAAGATTTCACCCTAAACAAGTGCTACTTTGAGGCCTATGACAAGTGATTCTTAGAAAAACTCTCTAATGGTCCACTTATTCAAATTTAGGTTCTCTAGGGTTAGGCATTTGATTCACAACCGTGAAAAAGTCTAGCTCGATTCTATAGCCGGATTGGAAACTTCTCTTTCTTTTGAGTTCTGAAATTGCTGCCGGCCGGTCTCTATTGTCACATCGAAATATATATTAGCGGTTGGGGAGCGCAATGTAATTGATCCTACCAACATCTAACCTATCCACCCAAACTTCCTATGCACCTTTCGTGTCGTTCCCCTTCTTATTTGATAATTAGGTCCACGGAGATTTTCGATGGTATTCCAAGATTTAACCCTAAACAAGTGCTACTTTGGGGCCTATGACAAGTGATTCTTAGAAAAACTCTCTAATGGTCCACTTATTCAAATTTAGGTTCTCTAGGGTTAGGCATTTGATTCAACCGTGAAAAAGTCTAGCTCGATTCTATAGTAGGATTGGAAACTTCTCTTTGTTTTTTTTGATTGAAATTAAGCGTGGCGGTCTCTATTGTCACATCTAGAAACATATATCAACGGTTGGGGAACGCAATGTAATTGATCCTACCAACATCTAACCTATCCACCCTAACTTCCTATGTACCTTCGGTGTCGTTCCCCTTCTTATTTCAGTACGTAGGTCCACGAGAGATTTTCGATGGTATTCCAAGATTTCACCCTAAACAAGTGCTACTTTGAGGCCTATGACAAGTGATTCTTAGAAAAACTCTCTAATGGTCCACTTATTCAAATTTAGGTTCTCTAGGGTTAGGCATTTGATTCACAACCAAAAAAAAAGTCTGGCTTCGATTCTATAGCGAGGATTGGAAACTTCTCTTTTTTTTGAGTTTTTTGAAATTGGTGCCAAATCTCTATTGTCACATCTAGAAATATATATTAACGGTTGGGGAACGCAATGTAATTGATCCTACCAACATCTAACCTATCCACCTAACTTCCTATGCACCTTTAGGTGTCGTTTCCCCTTCTTATTTCGGTATTAGGTCCACCGGAGATTTTCGATGGAATTCAAGATTTCACCTAAACAAGTGCTACTTTGGGGCCTATGACAAGTGATTCTTAGAAAAACTCTCTAATGGTCCACTTATTCAAATTTAGGTTCTCTAGGGTTAGGCATTTGATTCACAACCACGAAAAAGTCGGCTTCGATTCTATAGCGGGGATTGGAAACTTCTCTTTGTTTTGAGTTCGCTGAAATTGGTGCCAACCAGTCTCTATTGTCACATCTAGAAACATATATCAACGGTTGGGGAGCGCAATGTAATTGATCCTACCAACATCTAACCTATCCACCTAACTTCCTATGTACCTTTCTTGTCGTTCACCTTCTTATTTCAGTAATTAGGTCCACCGAGAGATTTTCGATGGAATTCCAAGATTTCGCCCTAAACAAGTGCTACTTTGAGGCCTATGACAAGTGATTCTTAGAAAAACTCTCTAATGGTCCACTTCTTCAAATTTAGGTTCTCTAGGGTTAGGCATTTTGATTCACAACCGTGAAAAAAGTCTAGCTTCGATTCTATAGCCGGATTGGAAACTTCTCTTTGTTTTTTGAGTTGAGCTGAAATTGAAAGTCTCTATTGTCACATCTAGAAAATATATATCAACGGTTGGGGAGCGCAATGTAATTGATCCTACCAACATCTAACCTATCCACCCTAACTTCCTATGTATCTTTCTTGTCGTTCCCCTTCTTATTTCGGTAATTAGGTCCACGGAGATTTTTCGATGGAATTCAAGATTTCGCCCTAAACAAGTGCTACTTTGAGGCCTATGACAAGTGATTCTTAGAAAAACTCTCTAATGGTCCACTTATTCAAATTTAGGTTCTCTAGGGTGAGGCATTTGATTCACAACACGAAAAGTCTAGCTCGATTCTATAGCGGGATTGGAAACTTCTCTTTGTTTTTGAGTTCGCTGAAATGGCGCCCAACGATCTCTATTGTCACATCTAGAAACATATATCAATGGTTGGGGAACGCAATGTAATTGATCCTACCAACATCTAACCTATCCACCCTAACTTCCTATGTACCTTTCTTGTCGTTCCCCTTCTTATTTCGGTGCGTAGGTCCACGGAGATTTTCGATGGAATTCAAGATTTCGCCCTAAACAAGTGCTACTTTGAGGCCTATGACAAGTGATTCTTGAAAAACTCTCTAATGGTCCACTTCTTCAAATTTAGGTTCTCTAGGGTTAGGCATTTGATTCACAACCGTAAAAAAGTCTAGCTCGATTCTATAGCGGATTGGAAACTTCTCTTTTCTTTTGAGTTTCGCTGAAATTGGTGCCAAGCAGTCTCTATTGTCACATCTAGAAACATATATTAATGGGTTGGGGAATGCAATGTAATTGATCCTACCAACATCTAACCTATCCACCCTAACTTCCTATGTACCTTTCTTGTCGTTCCCCTTCTTATTTCAATAATTAGGTCCACGGAGATTTTCGATGGAATTCCAAGATTTAAGCCCTAAACAAGTGCTACTTTGAGGCCTATGACAAGTGATTCTTAGAAAAACTCTCTAATGGTCCACTTATTCAAATTTAGGTTCTCTAGGGTTAGGCATTTGATTCACAACCGTGAAAAAGTCTAGCTCCATTCTATAGCGGGATTGGAAACTTCTCTTTGTTTTGAGTTCGCGGCTGAAATTGGTGCCAGCAGTCTCTATTGTCACATCTAGAAACATATATTAACGGTTGGGGAACGCAATGTAATTGATCCTACCAACATCTAACCAATCCACCCTAACTTCCTATGCACCTTTCTTGTGGTTCCCCTTCTTATTTCAGTAATGTAGGTCCACGAGAGATTTTCGATGGAATTCCAAGATTTCACCCTAAACAAGTGCTACTTTGAGGCCTATGACAAGTGATTCTTAGAAAAACTCTCTAATGGTCCACTTATTCAAATTTAGGTTCTCTAGGGTTAGGCATTTGATTCACAACCACGAAAAAGTCTAGCTCGATTCTATAGCAGGATTGGAAACTTCTCTTTGTTTTGAGTTCGGCGCTGAAATTAGCGCTGAGTCTCTATTGTCACATCCAGAAACATATATTAACGGTTGGGGAACGCAATGTAATTGATCCTACCAACATCTAACCTATCCACCCTAACTTCCTATGTACCTTTCTTGTCGTTCCCCTTCTTATTTGATAGGTCCACCGAGAGATTTTCGATGGTATTCCAAGATTTCGCCCTAAACAAGTGCTACTTTGAGGCCTATGACAAGTGATTCTTAGAAAAACTCTCTAATGGTCCACTTATTCAAATTTAGGTTCTCTAGGGTTAGGCATTTGATTCACAACCGTGAAAAAGTCTAGCTCGATTCTATAGTAGGATTGGAAACTTCTCTTTGTTTTGAGTTCGCGCTGAAATTGGCGCCCAACAGTCTCTATTGTCACATCGAAACATATATCAGCGGTTGGGGAACGCAATGTAATTGATCCTACCAACATCTAACCTATCCACCCTAACTTCCTATGCACCTTTCGTGTCGTTCCCCTTCTTATTTCGGTAATTAGGTCCACGGAGATTTTTCGATGGTATTCCAAGATTTCACCCTAAACAAGTGCTACTTTGAGGCCTATGACAAGTGATTCTTAGAAAAACTCTCTAATGGTCCACTTATTCAAATTTAGGTTCTCTAGGGTTAGGCATTTGATTCACAACCCGTGAAAAAGTCTAGCTCGATTCTATAGCCGGATTGGAAACTTCTCTTTGTTTTGAGTTCTGAAAATTGGTCCACGGTCTCTATTGTCACATCTAAAAATATATATTAGCGGTTGGGGAACGCAATGTAATTGATCCTACCAACATCTAACCTATCCACCCTAACTTCCTATGCACCTTTCGTGTCGTTCCCCTTCTTATTTCGATACGTAGGTCCACGGAGATTTTTTCGATGGAATTCCAAGATTTCCCCTAAACAAGTGCTACTTTGAGGCCTATGACAAGTGATTCTTAGAAAAACTCTCTAATGGTCCACTTATTCAAATTTAGGTTCTCTAGGGTTAGGCATTTGATTCACAACCGTAAAAAAGTCTAGCTCGATTCTATAGCGGGATTGGAAACTTCTCTTTGTTTTTTGAGTTCGCTGAAATTAAGCGCCAGCGGTCTCTATTGTCACATCTAGAAATATATATTAACGGTTTGGGGAGCGCAATGTAATTGATCCTACCAACATCTAACCTATCCACCCTAACTTCCTATGTACCTTTCTTTGTCGTTCCCCTTCTTATTTCAGTACGTAGGTCCACGGAGATTTTCGATGGAATTCCAAGATTTCGCCCTAAACAAGTGCTACTTTGAGGCCTATGACAAGTGATTCTTAGAAAAACTCTCTAATGGTCCACTTATTCAAATTTAGGTTCTCTAGGGTTAGGCATTTGATTCACAACCGTGAAAAAGTCTAGCTCGATTCTATAGCAGGATTGGAAACTTCTCTTTTTTTTTGAGTTAAATTTGAAATTGGTGCCCAGCAGTCTCTATTGTCACATCTAGAAATATATATTAATGGTTGGGGAACGCAATGTAATTGATCCTACCAACATCTAACCTATCCACCCCTAACTTCCTATGCACCTTTAGGTGTCGTTCCCCTTCTTATTTCGGTGCGTAGGTCCACGGAGATTTTGATGGAATTCCAAGATTTCACCCTAAACAAGTGCTACTTTGAGGCCTATGACAAGTGATTCTTAGAAAAACTCTCTAATGGTCCACTTATTCAAATTTAGGTTCTCTAGGGTTAGGCATTTGATTCACAACCGCGAAAAAGTCTAGCTCGATTCTATAGCGGATTGGAAACTTCTCTTTGTTTTGAGTTCGCTGAAATTGGTGCCGGCCGGTCTCTATTGTCACATCTAGAAATATATATTAACGGTTGGGGAACGCAATGTAATTGATCCTACCAACATCTAACCTATCCACCCTAACTTCCTATGTACCTTTCTTGTCGTTCCCCTTCTTATTTCAGTAATTAGGTCCACGGAGATTTTCGATGGTATTCCAAGATTTCACCCTAAACAAGTGCTACTTTGAGGCCTATGACAAGTGATTCTTAGAAAAACTCTCTAATGGTCCACTTATTCAAATTTAGGTTCTCTAGGGTTAGGCATTTGATTCACAACCTTGAAAAAAGTCTTGCTCGATTCTATAGCGAGGATTGGAAACTTCTCTTTGTTTTGAGTTCGCTGCTGAAATTGGTGCCCGCCGAGTCTCTATTGTCACATCTAGAAACATATATTAACGGTTGGGGAGCGCAATGTAATTGATCCTACCAACATCTAACCTATCCACCTAACTTCCTATGCACCTTTCTTGTCGTTCCCCTTCTTATTTCAGTAATTAGGTCCACGGAGATTTTTCGATGGTATTCCAAGATTTCACCCTAAACAAGTGCTACTTTGAGGCCTATGACAAGTGATTCTTAGAAAAACTCTCTAATGGTCCACTTATTCAAATTTAGGTTCTCTAGGGTTAGGCATTTGATTCACAACCGTGAAAAAAGTCTAGCTCGATTCTATAGCGGATTGGAAACTTCTCTTTGTTTTTGAGTTTGAAATCAGCGCCTGATCTCTATTGTCACATCTAGAAACATATATTAACGGTTGGGGAACGCAATGTAATTGATCCTACCAACATCTAACCTATCACCCTAACTTCCTATGTACCTTAGGTGTCGTTCCCCTTCTTATTTCAGATGTAATTAGGTCCACCAGAGATTTTCGATGGAATTCCAAGATTTCACCCTAAACAAGTGCTACTTTGAGGCCTATGACAAGTGATTCTTAGAAAAACTCTCTAATGGTCCACTTATTCAAATTTAGGTTCTCTAGGGTTAGGCATTTGATTCACAACCGTGAAAAAGTCTAGCTTCGATTCTATAGCGGATTGGAAACTTCTCTTTGTTTTGAGTTCGGCTGAAATTGGTGCCGCGGTCTCTATTGTCACATCTAGAAATATATATCAACGGTTGGGAAGCGCAATGTAATTGATCCTACCAACATCTAACCTATCCACCTAACTTCCTATGCACCTTTAGGTGTCGTTCCCCTTCTTATTTCGATGCGTAGGTCCACCAAGGAGATTTTCGATGGAATTCCAAGATTTCACCCTAAACAAGTGCTACTTTGAGGCCTATGACAAGTGATTCTTAGAAAAACTCTCTAATGGTCCACTTATTCAAATTTAGGTTCTCTAGGGTTAGGCATTTGATTCACAACCCGTGAAAAAGTCTAGCTCGATTCTATAGCCGGATTGGAAACTTCTCTTTGTTTTGAGTTCGCTGAAATTGGCGCCACGTCTCTATTGTCACATCGAGAAATATATATTAGCGGTTGGGGAGCGCAATGTAATTGATCCTACCAACATCTAACCTATCCACCCTAACTTCCTATGCACCTTTCGTGTCGTTCCCCTTCTTATTTCAGTAATTAGGTCCACCAGAGATTTTCGATGGTATTCCAAGATTTCACCCTAAACAAGTGCTACTTTGAGGCCTATGACAAGTGATTCTTAGAAAAACTCTCTAATGGTCCACTTATTCAAATTTAGGTTCTCTAGGGTTAGGCATTTGATTCACAACCGTAAAAAAGTCTAGCTCGATTCTATAGCAGGATTGGAAACTTCTCTTTGTTTTGAGTTTGCGCTGAAATTAGCGCCAGCAGTCTCTATTGTCACATCTAAAAATATATATTAGCGGTTGGGGAACGCAATGTAATTGATCCTACCAACATCTAACCTATCCACCCTAACTTCCTATGCACCTTTAGGTGTCGTTCCCCTTCTTATTTCGGTGCGTAGGTCCACCGAGATTTTTCGATGGAATTCCAAGATTTCACCCTAAACAAGTGCTACTTTGAGGCCTATGACAAGTGATTCTTAGAAAAACTCTCTAATGGTCCACTTATTCAAATTTAGGTTCTCTAGGGTTAGGCATTTGATTCACAACCGCGAAAAAGTCTAGCTCGATTCTATAGCAGGATTGGAAACTTCTCTTTTTTTTGAGTTCGCGCTGAAATTGGTGCAAGCAGTCTCTATTGTCACATCCAGAAACATATATTAGCGGTTGGGGAACGCAATGTAATTGATCCTACCAACATCTAACCTATCCACCCTAACTTCCTATGCACCTTTATTGTCGTTCCCCTTCTTATTTCGATGTAGGTCCACACGGAGATTTTCGATGGAATTCCAAGATTTCACCCTAAACAAGTGCTACTTTGGGGCCTATGACAAGTGATTCTTAGAAAAACTCTCTAATGGTCCACTTATTCAAATTTAGGTTCTCTAGGGTTAGGCATTTGATTCACAACCGTAAAAAAAGTCTAGCTCGATTCTATAGCGAGGATTGGAAACTTCTCTTTTTTTTTGAGTTCGCTGAAATTGGTGCAAAAGCAGTCTCTATTGTCACATCCAGAAACATATATTAACGGTTGGGGAAGCATAATGTAATTGATCCTACCAACATCTAACCTATCCACCCTAACTTCCTATGCACCTTTCGTGTCGTTCCCCTTCTTATTTCAGTGCACGTAGGTCCACGAGAGATTTTCGATGGTATTCCAAGATTTCACCCTAAACAAGTGCTACTTTGAGGCCTATGACAAGTGATTCTTAGAAAAACTCTCTAATGGTCCACTTATTCAAATTTAGGTTCTCTAGGGTTAGGCATTTGATTCACAACCGTAAAAAAGTCTAGCTTCGATTCTATAGCAGGATTGGAAACTTCTCTTTGTTTTGAGTTCGCTGAAATTGGTGCCAGCCGGTCTCTATTGTCACATCTAGAAATATATATTAACGGTTGGGGAACGCAATGTAATTGATCCTACCAACATCTAACCTATCCACCCTAACTTCCTATGCACCTTTCGTGTCGTTCCCCTTCTTATTTCAGTACGTAGGTCCACGAGAGATTTTTCGATGGTATTCAAGATTTCACCCTAAACAAGTGCTACTTTGAGGCCTATGACAAGTGATTCTTAGAAAAACTCTCTAATGGTCCACTTATTCAAATTTAGGTTCTCTAGGGTTAGGCATTTGATTCACAACCGTGAAAAAAAGTCTAGCTCGATTCTATAGCGGGGATTGGAAACTTCTCTTTGTTTTTGAGTTCGCGCTGAAATTGGTGCCCGCCAGTCTCTATTGTCACATCCTAAAAATATATATTAGCGGTTGGGGAACGCGGTGTAATTGATCCTACCAACATCTAACCTATCCACCCTAACTTCCTATGCACCTTTCGTGTCGTTCCCCTTCTTATTTCAAGTATGTAGGTCCACCGGAGATTTTCGATGGTATTCCAAGATTTCACCCTAAACAAGTGCTACTTTGAGGCCTATGACAAGTGATTCTTAGAAAAACTCTCTAATGGTCCACTTATTCAAATTTAGGTTCTCTAGGGTTAGGCATTTGATTCACAAACCGTGAAAAAGTCTAGCTCGATTCTATAGCAGGATTGGAAACTTCTCTTTCTTTTGAGTTCGCGCTGAAATTAGCGAAAGTCTCTATTGTCACATCCAAAACATATATCAACGGTTGGGGAACGCAATGTAATTGATCCTACCAACATCTAACCTATCCACCCTAACTTCCTATGCACTTTTTCGTGTCGTTCCCCTTCTTATTTCAGTGCGTAGGTCCACGAGAGATTTTCGATGGTATTCCAAGATTTCACCTAAACAAGTGCTACTTTGAGGCCTATGACAAGTGATTCTTAGAAAAACTCTCTAATGGTCCACTTATTCAAATTTAGGTTCTCTAGGGTTAGGCATTTGATTCACAACCGTGAAAAAGTCTAGCTCGATTCTATAGCGGGATTGGAAACTTCTCTTTTTTTTTTTGAGTTCGCGCTGAAATGAAATCAGTCTCTATTGTCACATCCGGAAATATATATTAGCGGTTGGGGAACGCAATGTAATTGATCCTACCAACATCTAACCTATCCACCCTAACTTCCTATGCACCTTTCGTGTCGTTCCCCTTCTTATTTCGATGCGTAGGTCCACGAGAGATTTTCGATGGTATTCCAAGATTTCACCCTAAACAAGTGCTACTTTGAGGCCTATGACAAGTGATTCTTAGAAAAACTCTCTAATGGTCCACTTATTCAAATTTAGGTTCTCTAGGGTTAGGCATTTGATTCACAACCGTGAAAAAAGTCTAGCTCGATTCTATAGCCGGATTGGAAACTTCTCTTTGTTTTGAGTTCGCGCTGAAATTGGTGCAAATCATCTCTATTGTCACATCGAAAAACATATATTAACGGTTGGGGAACGCAATGTAATTGATCCTACCAACATCTAACCTATCCACCCTAACTTCCTATGCACCTTTCTTGTCGTTCCCCTTCTTATTTTGATACGTAGGTCCACCGAAAGAGATTTTCGATGGTATTCCAAGATTTCACCCTAAACAAGTGCTACTTTGAGGCCTATGACAAGTGATTCTTAGAAAAACTCTCTAATGGTCCACTTATTCAAATTTAGGTTCTCTAGGGTTAGGCATTTGATTCACAACCGCGAAAAAGTCTAGCTCGATTCTATAGCGGATTGGAAACTTCTCTTTGTTTTGAGTTCGCGCTGAAATTGGTGCCAGCACAGTCTCTATTGTCACATCCAGAAACATATATTAACGGTTGGGGAACGCAATGTAATTGATCCTACCAACATCTAACCTATCCACCCTAACTTCCTATGTACCTTTCTTGTCGTTCCCCTTCTTATTTCAGTAATTAGGTCCACCAGAGATTTTCGATGGTATTCCAAGATTTCACCCCTAAACAAGTGCTACTTTGAGGCCTATGACAAGTGATTCTTAGAAAAACTCTCTAATGGTCCACTTATTCAAATTTAGGTTCTCTAGGGTTAGGCATTTGATTCACAACCGTGAAAAAGTCTAGCTCGATTCTATAGCCGGATTGGAAACTTCTCTTTTGTTTTGAGTTCGCTGAAATCAGCGTGCGGCAGTCTCTATTGTCACATCCAGAAATATATATTAACGGTTGGGGAACGCAATGTAATTGATCCTACCAACATCTAACCTATCCACCCTAACTTCCTATGCACCTTTCGTGTCGTTCCCCTTCTTATTTCAGTACGTCCAGAGATTTTCGATGGTATTCCAAGATTTCACCCTAAACAAGTGCTACTTTGAGGCCTATGACAAGTGATTCTTAGAAAAACTCTCTAATGGTCCACTTATTCAAATTTAGGTTCTCTAGGGTTAGGCATTTGATTCACAACCGTGAAAAAGTCTAGCTCGATTCTATAGCAGGATTGGAAACTTCTCTTTGTTTTTGAGTTCGCGCTGAAATTAGCGCCAACAGTCTCTATTGTCACATCCAGAAACATATATTAACGGTTGGGGAACGCAATGTAATTGATCCTACCAACATCTAACCTATCCACCCTAACTTCCTATGCACCTTTCGTGTCGTTCCCCTTCTTATTTCAGTACGTCCAGAGATTTTCGATGGTATTCCAAGATTTCACCCTAAACAAGTGCTACTTTGAGGCCTATGACAAGTGATTCTTAGAAAAACTCTCTAATGGTCCACTTATTCAAATTTAGGTTCTCTAGGGTTAGGCATTTGATTCACAACCGTGAAAAAGTCTAGCTCGATTCTATAGCCGGATTGGAAACTTCTCTTTGTTTTGAGTTCGCTGAAATTGGTGCCAGCAGTCTCTATTGTCACATCTAGAAATATATATTAACGGTTGGGGAACGCAATGTAATTGATCCTACCAACATCTAACCTATCCACCCTAACTTCCTATGCACCTTTCGTGTCGTTCCCCTTCTTATTTCAGTACGTAGGTCCACCAGAGATTTTCGATGGAATTCCAAGATTTCACCCTAAACAAGTGCTACTTTGAGGCCTATGACAAGTGATTCTTAGAAAAACTCTCTAATGGTCCACTTATTCAAATTTAGGTTCTCTAGGGTTAGGCATTTGATTCACAACCGCGAAAAAGTCTAGCTCGATTCTATAGCCGGATTGGAAACTTCTCTTTGTTTTGAGTTCGCTGAAATTGGTGCCAACAGGTCTCTATTGTCACATCCAGAAACATATATTAACGGTTGGGGAACGCAATGTAATTGATCCTACCAACATCTAACCTATCCACCCTAACTTCCTATGCACCTTTCTTGTCGTTCCCCTTCTTATTTCAGTACGTAGGTCCACCAGAGATTTTCGATGGAATTCCAAGATTTCACCCTAAACAAGTGCTACTTTGAGGCCTATGACAAGTGATTCTTAGAAAAACTCTCTAATGGTCCACTTATTCAAATTTAGGTTCTCTAGGGTTAGGCATTTGATTCACAACCGCGAAAAAGTCTAGCTCGATTCTATAGCCGGATTGGAAACTTCTGTTTCTTTTGAGTTCGTGCTGAAATTGGTGCCATCAGTCTCTATTGTCACATCCAGAAATATATATTAATGGGTGGGGAACGCAATGTAATTGATCCTACCAACATCTAACCTATCCACCCTAACTTCCTATGCACCTTTCGTGTCGTTCCCCTTCTTATTTCAGTACGTAGGTCCACCAGAGATTTTCGATGGAATTCCAAGATTTCACCCTAAACAAGTGCTACTTTGAGGCCTATGACAAGTGATTCTTAGAAAAACTCTCTAATGGTCCACTTATTCAAATTTAGGTTCTCTAGGGTTAGGCATTTGATTCACAACCGTGAAAAAGTCTAGCTCGATTCTATAGCAGGATTGGAAACTTCTCTTTGTTTTGAGTTCGCTGAAATTGGTGCCAGCAGTCTCTATTGTCACATCCAAAAACATATATTAACGGTTGGGGAACGCAATGTAATTGATCCTACCAACATCTAACCTATCCACCCTAACTTCCTATGCACCTTTCTTGTCGTTCCCCTTCTTATTTCAGTACGTAGGTCCACCAGAGATTTTCGATGGTATTCCAAGATTTCACCCTAAACAAGTGCTACTTTGAGGCCTATGACAAGTGATTCTTAGAAAAACTCTCTAATGGTCCACTTATTCAAATTTAGGTTCTCTAGGGTTAGGCATTTGATTCACAACCGCAAAAAAAGTCTAGCTCGATTCTATAGCAGGATTGGAAACTTCTCTTTGTTTTGAGTTCGCTGAAATTGGTGCCGCGCGGTCTCTATTGTCACATCCTAGAAACATATATTAACGGTTGGGGAACGCAATGTAATTGATCCTACCAACATCTAACCTATCCACCCTAACTTCCTATGCACCTTTCTTGTCGTTCCCCTTCTTATTTCAGTACGTAGGTCCACCAGAGATTTTCGATGGAATTCCAAGATTTCACCCTAAACAAGTGCTACTTTGAGGCCTATGACAAGTGATTCTTAGAAAAACTCTCTAATGGTCCACTTATTCAAATTTAGGTTCTCTAGGGTTAGGCATTTGATTCACAACCGCGAAAAAGTCTAGCTCGATTCTATAGCAGGATTGGATACTTCTCTTTGTTTTTGAGTTCGCTGAAATTGGTGCCAGCGGTCTCTATTGTCACATCCAGAAACATATATTAACGGTTGGGGAACGCAATGTAATTGATCCTACCAACATCTAACCTATCCACCCTAACTTCCTATGCACCTTTCGTGTCGTTCCCCTTCTTATTTCAGTACGTAGGTCCACAGAGATTTTCGATGGTATTCCAAGATTTCACCCTAAACAAGTGCTACTTTGAGGCCTATGACAAGTGATTCTTAGAAAAACTCTCTAATGGTCCACTTATTCAAATTTAGGTTCTCTAGGGTTAGGCATTTGATTCACAACCGTGAAAAAGTCTAGCTCGATTCTATAGCAGGATTGGAAACTTCTCTTTGTTTTGAGTTCGCGCTGAAATCAGCGCCAGCAGTCTCTATTGTCACATCCAGAAATATATATTAAGCGGTTGGGGAACGCAGTGTAATTGATCCTACCAACATCTAACCTATCCACCCTAACTTCCTATGCACCTTTTCGTGTCGTTCCCCTTCTTATTTCAGTAATTAGGTCCCAGAGATTTTCGATGGTATTCCAAGATTTCACCCTAAACAAGTGCTACTTTGAGGCCTATGACAAGTGATTCTTAGAAAAACTCTCTAATGGTCCACTTATTCAAATTTAGGTTCTCTAGGGTTAGGCATTTGATTCAACCCGAAAAAGTCTAGCTCGATTCTATAGCAGGATTGGAAACTTCTCTTTGTTTTTGAGTTTCGCTGAAATTCAGCCAGAGTAGTCTCTATTGTCACATCCAAAACATATATCAACGGTTGGGGAACGCAATGTAATTGATCCTACCAACATCTAACCTATCCACCCTAACTTCCTATGCACCTTTCGTGTCGTTCCCCTTCTTATTTCGATGCGTAGGTCCACCGAGATTTTCGATGGAATTCCAAGATTTCACCCTAAACAAGTGCAACTTTGAGGCCTATGACAAGTGATTCTTAGAAAAACTCTCTAACGGTCCACTTATTCAAATTTAGGTTCTCTAGGGTTAGGCATTTGATTCACAACCGTGAAAAAAGTCTAGCTCGATTCTATAGCAGGATTGGAAACTTCTCTTTGTTTTTGAGTTCGCTGAAATTGGTGCCAGCAGTCTCTATTGTCACATCCAAGAAATATATATTAACGGTTGGGGAACGCAATGTAATTGATCCTACCAACATCTAACCTATCCACCCTAACTTCCTATGCACCTTTCGTGTCGTTCCCCTTCTTATTTCAGTACGTAGGTCCACCAGAGATTTTCGATGGAATTCCAAGATTTCACCCTAAACAAGTGCTACTTTGAGGCCTATGACAAGTGATTCTTAGAAAAACTCTCTAATGGTCCACTTATTCAAATTTAGGTTCTCTAGGGTTAGGCATTTGATTCACAACCCCGAAAAAGTCTAGCTCGATTCTATAGCAGGATTGGAAACTTCTCTTTGTTTTGAGTTCGCGCTGAAATTGGTGCCAGCAGTCTCTATTGTCACATCCAGAAACATATATTAACAGTTGGGGAACGCAATGTAATTGATCCTACCAACATCTAACCTATCCACCCTAACTTCCTATGCACCTTTCGTGTCGTTCCCCTTCTTATTTCAGTACGTAGGTCCACCAGAGATTTTCGATGGTATTCCAAGATTTCACCCTAAACAAGTGCTACTTTGAGGCCTATGACAAGTGATTCTTAGAAAAACTCTCTAATGGTCCACTTATTCAAATTTAGGTTCTCTAGGGTTAGGCATTTGATTCACAACCGCGAAAAAGTCTAGCTCGATTCTATAGCAGGATTGGAAACTTCTCTTTGTTTTGAGTTCGCGCTGAAATTGGTGCAAGCAGTCTCTATTGTCACATCTAGAAATATATATTAATGGGTGGGGAACGCAATGTAATTGATCCTACCAACATCTAACCTATCCACCCTAACTTCCTATGCACCTTTCGTGTCGTTCCCCTTCTTATTTCAATACGTAGGTCCACCAGAGATTTTCGATGGTATTCCAAGATTTCACCCTAAACAAGTGCTACTTTGAGGCCTATGACAAGTGATTCTTAGAAAAACTCTCTAATGGTCCACTTATTCAAATTTAGGTTCTCTAGGGTTAGGCATTTGATTCACAACCGTGAAAAAGTCTAGCTCGATTCTATAGCAGGATTGGAAACTTCTCTTTGTTTTGAGTTCGCGCTGAAATTGGTGCCAGCAGTCTCTATTGTCACATCCTGAAACATATATTAACGGTTGGGGAACGCAATGTAATTGATCCTACCAACATCTAACCTATCCACCCTAACTTCCTATGCACCTTTCGTGTCGTTCCCCTTCTTATTTCAAGACGTAGGTCCACGAGAGATTTTCGATGGTATTCCAAGATTTCACCCTAAACAAGTGCTACTTTGAGGCCTATGACAAGTGATTCTTAGAAAAACTCTCTAATGGTCCACTTATTCAAATTTAGGTTCTCTAGGGTTAGGCATTTGATTCACAACCGTGAAAAAAGTCTTGCTCGATTCTATAGCCGGATTGGAAACACTTCTCTTTGTTTTTGAGTTCGCTGAAATCAGCGCCAGTAGTCTCTATTGTCACATCCAGAAAATATATATTAGCGGTAGTGGAACGCAATGTAATTGATCCTACCAACATCTAAGCTATCCACCCTAACTTCCTATGCACCTTTCGTGTCGTTCCCCTTCTTATTTCAAGACGTAGGTCCCAGAGATTTTCGATGGTATTCCAAGATTTCACCCTAAACAAGTGCTACTTTGAGGCCTATGACAAGTGATTCTTAGAAAAACTCTCTAATGGTCCACTTATTCAAATTTAGGTTCTCTAGGGTTAGGCATTTGATTCACAACCGTGAAAAAGTCTAGCTCGATTCTATATAGGATTGGAAACTTCTCTTTCTTTTTGAGTTGAAATTGGTATTTGAGTCTCATGTCACATCCAGAAATATATATTAACGGTTGGGGAACGCAATGTAATTGATCCTACCAACATCTAACCTATCCACCCTAACTTCCTATGCACCTTTCGTGTCGTTCCCCTTCTTATTTTCGGTATGTAGGTCCACCCAGAGATTTTCGATGGAATTCCAAGATTTCACTCAAAACAAGTGCTACTTTGAGGCCTATGACAAGTGATTCTTAGAAAAACTCTCTAATGGTCCACTTATTCAAATTTAGGTTCTCTAGGGTGAGGCATTTGATTCACAACCGCGAAAAAGTCTAGCTCGATTCTATAGCAGGATTGGAAACTTCTCTTTGTTTTTGAGTTCGCGCTGAAATTAGCGCCAACAGTCTCTATTGTCACATCCAAAAACATATATCAACGGTTGGGGAACGCAATGTAATTGATCCTAGCAACATCTAACCTATCCACCCTAACTTCCTACGTACCTTTCGTGTCGTTCCCCTTCTTATTTCGGTACGTAGGTCGACACAGAGATTTTTAATGGAATTCCGAGATTTCACTCTAAACAAGTGCTACTTAGAAGCCTATGACAAGTGATTCTTAGAAAAACTCTCGAATGGTCCACTTATTCAAATTTAGGTTCTCTAGGGTTAGGCATTTGATTCACAACCGCGAAAAAGTCTAGCTCGATTCTATAGCAGGATTGGAAACTTCTCTTTGTTTTGAGTTCGCGCTGAAATTGGTGCAAGCAGTCTCTATTGTCACATCCAGAAATATATATTAGCGGTTGTGGAACGTAGTGTAATTGATCCTACCAACATCTAACCTATCCACCCTAACTTCCTATGCACATTTCGTGTCGTTCCCCTTCTTATTTCAGTACGTAGGTCCACCAGAGATGTTCGATGGTATTCCAAGATTTCACCCTAAAAAAGTGCTACTTTGAGGCCTATGACAAGTGATTCTTAGAAAAACTCTCTAATGGTCCACTTATTCAAATTTAGGTTCTCTAGGGTTAGGCATTTGATTCACAACCGTGAAAAAGTCTAGCTCGATTCTATAGCAGGATTGGAAACTTCTCTTTGTTTTGAGTTCGCTGAAATTGGTGCCGCCAGTCTCTATTGTCACATCCAAAAACATATATTAACGGTTGGGGAACGCAATGTAATTGATCCTACCAACATATAACCAATCCACCCTAACTTCCTATGCACCTTTCGTGTCGTTCCCCTTCTTATTTCAGTACGTAGGTCCACCAGAGATTTTCGATGGTATTCCAAGATTTCACCCTAAACAAGTGCTACTTTGAGGCCTATGACAAGTGATTCTTAGAAAAACTCTCTAATGGTCCACTTATTCAAATTTAGGTTCTCTAGGGTTAGGCATTTGATTCACAACCGTGAAAAAGTCTAGCTCGATTCTATAGCGGATTGGAAACTTCTCTTTGTTTTTGAGTTCGCGCTGAAATTGGTGCCCGGTAGTCTCTATTGTCACATCTAGAAATATATATTAAGCGGTTGGGGAACGCAATGTAATTGATCCTACCAACATCTAACCTATCCACCCTAACTTCCTATGCACCTTTCGTGTCGTTCCCCTTCTTATTTCTAAACAAGTGTAGGTCCACGATTCTTAGAGATTTTCGATGGTATTCCAAGATTTCACCCTAAACAAGTGCTACTTTGAGGCCTATGACAAGTGATTCTTAGAAAAACTCTCTAATGGTCCACTTATTCAAATTTAGGTTCTCTAGGGTTAGGCATTTGATTCACAACCGTGAAAAAGTCTAGCTCGATTCTATAGCAGGATTGGAAACTTCTCTTTGTTTTTGAGTTTCGCTGAAATTAGCGCCAGCAGTCTCTATTGTCACATCCAAAAACATATATCAACGGTTGGGGAACGCAATGTAATTGATCCTACCAACATCTAACCTATCCACCCTAACTTCCTATGTACCTTTCGTGTCGTTCCCCTTCTTATTTCAGTACGTAGGTCCACCAGAGATTTTTGATGGAATTCCAAGATTTCGCCCTAAACAAGTGCTACTTTGAGGCCTATGACAAGTGATTCTTAGAAAAACTCTCTAATGGTCCACTTATTCAAATTTAGGTTCTCTAGGGTTAGGCATTTGATTCACAACCGCGAAAAAGTCTAGCTCGATTCTATAGCAGGATTGGAAACTTCTCTTTGTTTTGAGTTCGCGCTGAAATTGGTGCAAGTAGTCTCTATTGTCACATCCAGAAATATATATTAGCGGTTGTGGAACGTAGTGTAATTGATCCTACCAACATCTAACCTATCCACCCTAACTTCCTATGCACCTTTCGTGTCGTTCCCCTTCTTATTTCAGTACGTAGGTCCACCAGAGATTTTCGATGGTATTCCAAGATTTCACCCTAAACAAGTGCTACTTTGAGGCCTATGACAAGTGATTCTTAGAAAAACTCTCTAATGGTCCACTTATTCAAATTTAGGTTCTCTAGGGTTAGGCATTTGATTCACAACCGTGAAAAAGTCTAGCTCGATTCTATAGCTAATGGATTGGAAACTTCTCTTTTTGTTTTGAGTTCGCGCTGAAATTGGTGCCAAAAGTCTCTATTGTCACATCCAAAAACATATATTAACGGTTGGGGAACGCAATGTAATTGATCCTACCAACATCTAACCTATCCACCCTAACTTCCTATGCACCTTTCGTGTCGTTCCCCTTCTTATTTCAGTACGTAGGTCCACCAGAGATTTTCGATGGTATTCCAAGATTTCACCCTAAACAAGTGCTACTTTGAGGCCTATGACAAGTGATTCTTAGAAAAACTCTCTAATGGTCCACTTATTCAAATTTAGGTTCTCTAGGGTTAGGCATTTGATTCACAACCGTGAAAAAGTCTAGCTCGATTCTATAGCGGATTGGAAACTTCTCTTTGTTTTGAGTTCGCTGAAAGAAATCAGTCTCTATTGTCACATCCAGAAATATATATTAGCGGTTGGGGAACGCAATGTAATTGATCCTACCAACATCTAACCTATCCACCCTAACTTCCTATGCACCTTTTCGTGTCGTTCCCCTTCTTATTTCAGTACGTAGGTCCACCAGAGATTTTCGATGGTATTCCAAGATTTCACCCTAAACAAGTGCTACTTTGAGGCCTATGACAAGTGATTCTTAGAAAAACTCTCTAATGGTCCACTTATTCAAATTTAGGTTCTCTAGGGTTAGGCATTTGATTCACAACCTTGAAAAAGTCTAGCTCGATTCTATAGCAGGATTGGAAACTTCTCTTTGTTTTGAGTTCGCTGAAATTGGCGCCAACAGTCTCTATTGTCACATCCAGAAACATATATTAACGGTTGGGGGAACGCAATGTAATTGATCCTACCAACATCTAACCTATCCACCCTAACTTCCTATGCACCTTTCGTGTCGTTCCCCTTCTTATTTCAGTGCGTAGGTCCACCGAGAGATTTTCGATGGAATTCCAAGATTTCACCCTAAACAAGTGCTACTTTGAGGCCTATGACAAGTGATTCTTAGAAAAACTCTCTAATGGTCCACTTATTCAAATTTAGGTTCTCTAGGGTTAGGCATTTGATTCACAACCGAAAAAAAGTCTAGCTCGATTCTATAGCAGGATTGGAAACTTCTCTTTTTTGTTTTGAGTTCGCGCTGAAATTGGTGCATTGGTCTCTATTGTCACATCTAAAAATATATATTAGCGGTTGGGGAACGCAATGTAATTGATCCTACCAACATCTAACCTATCCACCCTAACTTCCTATGCACCTTTCGTGTCGTTCCCCTTCTTATTTCAGTACGTAGGTCCACGAGATTTTCGATGGAATTCCAAGATTTCACCCTAAACAAGTGCTACTTTGAGGCCTATGACAAGTGATTCTTAGAAAAACTCTCTAATGGTCTACTTGTTCAAATTTAGGTTCTCTAGGGTTAGGCATTTGATTCACAACCGCGAAAAAGTCTAGCTCGATTCTATAGCAGGATTGGAAACTTCTCTGTTTTTTTTGAGTTCGCGCTGAAATTGGTGCCAAGCAGTCTCTATTGTCACATCCAGAAATATATATTAAGCGGTTGGGGAACGCAATGTAATTGATCCTACCAACATCTAACCTATCCACCCTAACTTCCTATGCACCTTTCGTGTCGTTCCCCTTCTTTTTTTCTTATTAGGTCCCAGAGATTTTCGATGGTATTCCAAGATTTCACCCTAAACAAGTGCTACTTTGAGGCCTATGACAAGTGATTCTTAGAAAAACTCTCTAATGGTCCACTTATTCAAATTTAGGTTCTCTAGGGTTAGGCATTTGATTCACAACCGTAAAAAAGTCTAGCTCGATTCTATAGCAGGATTGGAAACTTCTCTTTGTTTTGAGTTCGCTGAAATGAAATTGCCAACAGTCTCTATTGTCACACATCCAGAAATATATATTAGCGGTTGTGGAACGCAGTGTAATTGATCCTACCAACATCTAACCTATCCACCCTAACTTCCTATGCACCTTTCGTGTCGTTCCCCTTCTTATTTCAGTACGTAGGTCCACCAGAGATTTTCGATGGTATTCCAAGATTTCACCCTAAACAAGTGCTACTTTGAGGCCTATGACAAGTGATTCTTAGAAAAACTCTCTAATGGTCCACTTATTCAAATTTAGGTTCTCTAGGGTTAGGCATTTGATTCACAACCGTGAAAAAGTCTAGCTCGATTCTATAGCAGGATTGGAAACTTCTCTTTGTTTTGAGTTCGCGCTGAAATTAGCGCCAGCAGTCTCTATTGTCACATCCAGAAACATATATTAACGGTTGGGGAACGCAATGTAATTGATCCTACCAACATCTAACCTATCCACCCTAACTTCCTATGCACCTTTCGTGTCGTTCCCCTTCTTATTTCAGTACGTAGGTCCACCAGAGATTTTCGATGGTATTCCAAGATTTCACCCTAAACAAGTGCTACTTTGAGGCCTATGACAAGTGATTCTTAGAAAAACTCTCTAATGGTCCACTTATTCAAATTTAGGTTCTCTAGGGTTAGGCATTTGATTCACAACCTTGAAAAAGTCTAGCTCGATTCTATAGCGGATTGGAAACTTCTCTTTTTTTTTGAGTTCGCGCTGAAATTGCGCCAGATAGTCTCTATTGTCACATCCAGAAATATATATTAGCGGTTGGGGAACGCAATGTAATTGATCCTACCAACATCTAACCTATCCACCCTAACTTCCTATGCACCTTTCGTGTCGTTCCCCTTCTTATTTCAGTACGTAGGTCCACCAGAGATTTTCGATGGTATTCCAAGATTTCACCCTAAACAAGTGCTACTTTGAGGCCTATGACAAGTGATTCTTAGAAAAACTCTCTAATGGTCCACTTATTCAAATTTAGGTTCTCTAGGGTTAGGCATTTGATTCACAACCGCAAAAAAGTCTAGCTCGATTCTATAGCAGGATTGGAAACTTCTCTTTGTTTTGAGTTCGCGCTGAAATCAGCGTAATCAGTCTCTATTGTCACATCCAGAAATATATATTAGCGGTTGGGGAACGCAATGTAATTGATCCTACCAACATCTAACCTATCCACCCTAACTTCCTATGCACTTTTCGTGTCGTTCCCCTTCTTATTTCGATACGTAGGTCCACGGAGATTTTCGATGGAATTCCAAGATTTCACCCTAAACAAGTGCTACTTTGAGGCCTATGACAAGTGATTCTTAGAAAAACTCTCTAATGGTCCACTTATTCAAATTTAGGTTCTCTAGGGTTAGGCATTTGATTCACAACCGCGAAAAAGTCTAGCTCGATTCTATAGCAGGATTGGAAACTTCTCTTTTGTTTTGAGTTCGCGCTGAAATTGGCGCCAAGAAGTCTCTATTGTCACATCCAAAAACATATATTAGCGGTTGGGGAACGCAATGTAATTGATCCTACCAACATCTAACCTATCCACCCTAACTTCCTATGCACCTTTCGTGTCGTTCCCCTTCTTATTTCGAGTACGTAGGTCCACGAGAGATTTTCGATGGAATTCCAAGATTTCACCCTAAACAAGTGCTACTTTGAGGCCTATGACAAGTGATTCTTAGAAAAACTCTCTAATGGTCCACTTATTCAAATTTAGGTTCTCTAGGGTTAGGCATTTGATTCACAACCGCGAAAAAAGTCTAGCTCGATTCTATAGCGGATTGGAAACTTCTCTTTGTTTTTGAGTTCGCGCTGAAATTGGTGCCAAATTAGTCTCTATTGTCACATCCAGAAATATATATTAGCGGTTGGGGGAACGCAATGTAATTGATCCTACCAACATCTAACCTATCCACCCTAACTTCCTATGCACCTTTCGTGTCGTTCCCCTTCTTATTTCGATGCGTAGGTCCACGAGAGATTTTCGATGGTATTCCAAGATTTCACCCTAAACAAGTGCTACTTTGAGGCCTATGACAAGTGATTCTTAGAAAAACTCTCTAATGGTCCACTTATTCAAATTTCGGTTCTCTAGGGTTAGGCATTTGATTCACAACTGCAAAAAAGTCTAGCTCGATTCTATAGCAGGATTGGAAACTTCTCTTTGTTTTGAGTTCGCGCTGAAATTGGTGCCAGCAGTCTCTATTGTCACATCCAGAAATATATATTAGCGGTTGGGGAACGCAGTGTAATTGATCCTACCAACATCTAACCTATCCACCCTAACTTCCTATGCACCTTTCGTGTCGTTCCCCTTCTTATTTCAGTACGTAGGTCCACCAGAGATTTTCGATGGTATTCCAAGATTTCACCCTAAACAAGTGCTACTTTGAGGCCTATGACAAGTGATTCTTAGAAAAACTCTCTAATGGTCCACTTATTCAAATTTAGGTTCTCTAGGGTTAGGCATTTGATTCACAACTGCGAAAAAGTCTAGCTCGATTCTATAGCAGGATTGGAAACTTCTCTTTGTTTTGAGTTCGCGCTGAAATTGGTGCCAGCAGTCTCTATTGTCACATCTAGAAATATATATTAGCGGTTGGGGAACGCAATGTAATTGATCCTACCAACATCTAACCTATCCACCCTAACTTCCTATGCACCTTTTCGTGTCGTTCCCCTTCTTATTTCGAAGACGTAGGTCCACGAGAGATTTTCGATGGTATTCCAAGATTTCACCCTAAACAAGTGCTACTTTGAGGCCTATGACAAGTGATTCTTAGAAAAACTCTCTAATGGTCCACTTATTCAAATTTAGGTTCTCTAGGGTTAGGCATTTGATTCACAACCGCGAAAAAGTCTTGCTCGATTCTATAGCCGGATTGGAAAACATCTCTTTGTTTTGAGTTCGCTGAAATTGGTGCCAGTAGTCTCTATTGTCACATCCAGAAATATATATTAGCGGTTGTGGAACGCAGTGTAATTGATCCTACCAACATCTAACCTATCCACCCTAACTTCCTATGCACCTTTCGTGTCGTTCCCCTTCTTATTTCGAAGACGTAGGTCCCAGAGATTTTCGATGGTATTCCAAGATTTCGCCCTAAACAAGTGCTACTTTGAGGCCTATGACAAGTGATTCTTAGAAAAACTCTCTAATGGTCCACTTATTCAAATTTAGGTTCTCTAGGGTTAGGCATTTGATTCACAACCGTGAAAAAGTCTAGCTCGATTCTATAGCAGGATTGGAAACTTCTGTTTCTTTTGAGTTCGCTGCTGAAATCAGCGAAAGTCTCTATTGTCACATCCAGAAATATATATTAGCGGTTGTGGAACGTAGTGTAATTGATCCTACCAACATCTAACCTATCCACCCTAACTTCCTATGCACCTTTCGTGTCGTTCCCCTTCTTGTTTCGGTATGTAGGTCCACCAGAGATTTTCGATGAATTCCAAGATTTCACTCAAAACAAGTGCTACTTTGAAGCCTATGACAAGTGATTCTTAGAAAAACTCTCTAATGGTCCACTTATTCAGATTTTGGTTCTCTAGGGTGAGGCATTTGATTCACAACCGCGAAAAAGTCTAGCTCGATTCTATAGCAGGATTGGAAACTTCTCTTTGTTTTTGAGTTCGCGCTGAAATTAGCGCCAACAGTCTCTATTGTCACATCCAAAAACATATATCAACGGTTGGGGAACGCAATGTAATTGATCCTAGCAACATCTAACCTATCCACCCTAACTTCCTACGTACCTTTCGTGTCGTTCCCCTTCTTATTTCGGTACGTAGGTCGACACAGAGATTTTTAATGGAATTCCGAGATTTCACTCTAAACAAGTGCTACTTAGAAGCCTATGACAAGTGATTCTTAGAAAAACTCTCTAATGGTCCACTTATTCAAATTTAGGTTCTCTAGGGTTAGGCATTTGATTCACAACCGCGAAAAAGTCTAGCTCGATTCTATAGCAGGATTGGAAACTTCTCTTTGTTTTGAGTTCGCGCTGAAATTGGTGCAAGCAGTCTCTATTGTCACATCCAGAAATATATATTAGCGGTTGTGGAACGTAGTGTAATTGATCCTACCAACATCTAACCTATCCACCCTAACTTCCTATGCACATTTCGTGTCGTTCCCCTTCTTGTTTCGGTACGTAGGTCCCACCGAGATGTTCGATGGTATTCCAAGATTTCACCCTAAAAAAGTGCTACTTTGAGGCCTATGACAAGTGATTCTTAGAAAAACTCTCTAATGGTCCACTTATTCAAATTTAGGTTCTCTAGGGTTAGGCATTTGATTCACAACCGTGAAAAAGTCTAGCTCGATTCTATAGCAGGATTGGAAACTTCTCTTTGTTTTGAGTTCGCGCTGAAATTGGTGCCAGCAGTCTCTATTGTCACATCCAGAAACATATATTAACGGTTGGGGAACGCAATGTAATTGATCCTACCAACATATAACCAATCCACCCTAACTTCCTATGCACCTTTCGTGTCGTTCCCCTTCTTATTTCAGTACGTAGGTCCACCAGAGATTTTCGATGGTATTCCAAGATTTCACCCTAAACAAGTGCTACTTTGAGGCCTATGACAAGTGATTCTTAGAAAAACTCTCTAATGGTCCACTTATTCAAATTTAGGTTCTCTAGGGTTAGGCATTTGATTCACAACCGTGAAAAAAGTCTTGCTCGATTCTATAGCGGATTGGAAAACTTCTCTTTTTTTTTTGAGTTCGCGCTGAAATCAGAGCCAGTAGTCTCTATTGTCACATCCAGAAATATATATTAGCGGTAGTGGAACGCAATGTAATTGATCCTACCAACATCTAACCTATCCACCCTAACTTCCTATGCACCTTTTCGTGTCGTTCCCCTTCTTATTTCGATACGTAGGTCCACCGGAGATTTTCGATGGTATTCCAAGATTTCACCCTAAACAAGTGCTACTTTGAGGCCTATGACAAGTGATTCTTAGAAAAACTCTCTAATGGTCCACTTATTCAAATTTAGGTTCTCTAGGGTTAGGCATTTGATTCACAACCGTGAAAAAGTCTAGCTCGATTCTATAGCAGGATTGGAAACTTCTGTTTGTTTTGAGTTCGCGCTGAAATTCAGTCTCTATTGTCACATCCAAAAACATATATTAACGGTTGGGGAACGCAATGTAATTGATCCTACCAACATCTAACCTATCCACCCTAACTTCCTATGCACCTTTCGTGTCGTTCCCCTTCTTATTTCAAGACGTAGGTCCACCGAGATTTTCGATGGAATTCCAAGATTTCACCCTAAACAAGTGCTACTTTGAGGCCTATGACAAGTGATTCTTAGAAAAACTCTCTAATGGTCCACTTATTCAAATTTAGGTTCTCTAGGGTTAGGCATTTGATTCACAACCGCGTGAAAAAGTCTAGCTCGATTCTATAGCAGGATTGGAAACTTCTCTTTGTTTTTGAGTTTCGCTGAAATCAGCGCCAACAGGTCTCTATTGTCACATCTAAAAATATATATTAATGGGTTGGGGAACGCAATGTAATTGATCCTACCAACATCTAACCTATCCACCCTAACTTCCTATGCACCTTTAGGTGTCGTTCCCCTTCTTATTTCGATGTACGTAGGTCCACCGAGATTTTTAATGGAATTCCAAGATTTCACCCTAAACAAGTGCTACTTTGAGGCCTATGACAAGTGATTCTTAGAAAAACTCTCTAATGGTCCACTTATTCAAATTTAGGTTCTCTAGGGTTAGGCATTTGATTCACAACCGCGAAAAAGTCTAGCTCGATTCTATAGCAGGATTGGAAACTTCTCTTTGTTTTGAGTTCGCTGAAATGAAAAAAGTAGTCTCTATTGTCACATCCGAAATATATATTAGCGGTTTGGGAACGCAATGTAATTGATCCTACCAACATCTAACCTATCCACCCTAACTTCCTATGCACATTTTCGTGTCGTTCCCCTTCTTATTCGATGCGTAGGTCCACCAGAGATTTTCGATGGTATTCCAAGATTTCACCCTAAACAAGTGCTACTTTGAGGCCTATGACAAGTGATTCTTAGAAAAACTCTCTAATGGTCCACTTATTCAAATTTAGGTTCTCTAGGGTTAGGCATTTGATTCACAACCGCGAAAAAGTCTAGCTCGATTCTATAGCAGGATTGGAAACTTCTCTTTGTTTTGAGTTCGCGCTGAAATTGGTGCCAGCAGTCTCTATTGTCACATCCAGAAACATATATTAACGGTTGGGGAACGCAATGTAATTGATCCTACCAACATCTAACCTATCCACCCTAACTTCCTATGCACCTTTCGTGTCGTTCCCCTTCTTATTTCAGTACGTAGGTCCACCAGAGATTTTCGATGGTATTCCAAGATTTCACCCTAAACAAGTGCTACTTTGAGGCCTATGACAAGTGATTCTTAGAAAAACTCTCTAATGGTCCACTTATTCAAATTTAGGTTCTCTAGGGTTAGGCATTTGATTCACAACCGCGAAAAAGTCTAGCTCGATTCTATAGCAGGATTGGAAACTTCTCTTTCTTTTGAGTTCGCGCTGAAATTGGCGCCCAGTCTCTATTGTCACATCCGAAATATATATTAGCGGTTGGGGAACGCAATGTAATTGATCCTACCAACATCTAACCTATCCACCCTAACTTCCTATGCACCTTTTCGTGTCGTTCCCCTTCTTATTTCGGTATGTAGGTCCACCAGAGATTTTCGATGGAATTCCAAGATTTCACCTAAACAAGTGCTACTTTGAGGCCTATGACAAGTGATTCTTAGAAAAACTCTCTAATGGTCCACTTATTCAAATTTAGGTTCTCTAGGGTGAGGCATTTGATTCACAACCGCGAAAAAGTCTAGCTCGATTCTATAGCAGGATTGGAAACTTCTCTTTGTTTTTGAGTTTTTTGAGTTTGAAATTGGTGCCAACAGTCTCTATTGTCACATCCAAAAACATATATCAACGGTTGGGGAACGCAATGTAATTGATCCTAGCAACATCTAACCTATCCACCCTAACTTCCTATGCACCTTTCGTGTCGTTCCCCTTCTTATTTCATGCACGTAGGTCCACCGAGAGATTTTTAATGGAATTCCAAGATTTCACTCTAAACAAGTGCTACTTAGAAGCCTATGACAAGTGATTCTTAGAAAAACTCTCTAATGGTCCACTTATTCAAATTTAGGTTCTCTAGGGTTAGGCATTTGATTCACAACCGCGAAAAAAAGTCTAGCTCGATTCTATAGCAGGATTGGAAACTTCTCTTTGTTTTGAGTTCGCTGAAATTGGTGCAAGCAGTCTCTATTGTCACATCCAGAAATATATATTAGCGGTTGTGGAACGTAGTGTAATTGATCCTACCAACATCTAACCTATCCACCCTAACTTCCTATGCACATTTCGTGTCGTTCCCCTTCTTATTTCATGACGTAGGTCCACGAGAGATGTTCGATGGTATTCCAAGATTTCACCCTAAAAAGTGCTACTTTGAGGCCTATGACAAGTGATTCTTAGAAAAACTCTCTAATGGTCCACTTATTCAAATTTAGGTTCTCTAGGGTTAGGCATTTGATTCACAACCACGAAAAAAAGTCTAGCTCGATTCTATAGCAGGATTGGAAACTTCTCTTTGTTTTGAGTTCGCGCTGAAATTGGTGCCGCCAGTCTCTATTGTCACATCCGAAACATATATTAACGGTTGGGGAACGCAATGTAATTGATCCTACCAACATATAACCAATCCACCCTAACTTCCTATGCACCTTTTCGTGTCGTTCCCCTTCTTATTTCAGTGCGTAGGTCCACCGAGAGATTTTCGATGGTATTCCAAGATTTCACCCTAAACAAGTGCTACTTTGAGGCCTATGACAAGTGATTCTTAGAAAAACTCTCTAATGGTCCACTTATTCAAATTTAGGTTCTCTAGGGTTAGGCATTTGATTCACAACCGTGAAAAAGTCTTGCTCGATTCTATAGCCGGATTGGAAACACATCTCTTTCTTTTGAGTTCTCGCTGAAATCAGCGCCAGTAGTCTCTATTGTCACATCCAGAAATATATATTAGCGGTAGTGGAACGCAGTGTAATTGATCCTACCAACATCTAAGCTATCCACCCTAACTTCCTATGCACCTTTCGTGTCGTTCCCCTTCTTATTTCAGTACGTCCAGAGATTTTCGATGGTATTCCAAGATTTCACCCTAAACAAGTGCTACTTTGAGGCCTATGACAAGTGATTCTTAGAAAAACTCTCTAATGGTCCACTTATTCAAATTTAGGTTCTCTAGGGTTAGGCATTTGATTCACAACCGTGAAAAAGTCTAGCTCGATTCTATAGCAGGATTGGAAACTTCTCTTTTTTCTTTTGAGTTGAGTGAAATCAGTTGAAATCATCCACATCCAGAAATATATATTAACGGTTGGGGAACGCAATGTAATTGATCCTACCAACATCTAACCTATCCACCCTAACTTCCTACGTACCATTCGTGTCGTTCCCCTTCTTGTTTCGGTATGTAGGTCCACCAGAGATTTTCGATGAATTCCAAGATTTCACTCAAAACAAGTGCTACTTTGAAGCCTATGACAAGTGATTCTTAGAAAAACTCTCTAATGGTCCACTTATTCAGATTTTGGTTCTCTAGGGTGAGGCATTTGATTCACAACCGCAAAAAAGTCTAGCTCGATTCTATAGCAGGATTGGAAACTTCTCTTTGTTTTTGAGTTCGCGCTGAAATTAGCGCCAACAGTCTCTATTGTCACATCCAAAAACATATATCAACGGTTGGGGAACGCAATGTAATTGATCCTAGCAACATCTAACCTATCCACCCTAACTTCCTACGTACCTTTCGTGTCGTTCCCCTTCTTATTTCGGTACGTAGGTCGACACAGAGATTTTTAATGGAATTCCGAGATTTCACTCTAAACAAGTGCTACTTAGAAGCCTATGACAAGTGATTCTTAGAAAAACTCTCTAATGGTCCACTTATTCAAATTTAGGTTCTCTAGGGTTAGGCATTTGATTCACAACCGCGAAAAAGTCTAGCTCGATTCTATAGCAGGATTGGAAACTTCTCTTTGTTTTGAGTTCGCGCTGAAATTGGTGCAAGCAGTCTCTATTGTCACATCCAGAAATATATATTAGCGGTTGTGGAACGTAGTGTAATTGATCCTACCAACATCTAACCTATCCACCCTAACTTCCTATGCACATTTCGTGTCGTTCCCCTTCTTATTTCAGTACGTAGGTCCACCAGAGATGTTCGATGGTATTCCAAGATTTCACCCTAAAAAAGTGCTACTTTGAGGCCTATGACAAGTGATTCTTAGAAAAACTCTCTAATGGTCCACTTATTCAAATTTAGGTTCTCTAGGGTTAGGCATTTGATTCACAACCGTGAAAAAGTCTAGCTCGATTCTATAGCAGGATTGGAAACTTCTCTTTGTTTTGAGTTCGCTGAAATTGGTGCGGCCGGTCTCTATTGTCACATCCAGAAACATATATTAACGGTTGGGGAACGCAATGTAATTGATCCTACCAACATCTAACCAATCCACCCTAACTTCCTATGCACCTTTCGTGTCGTTCCCCTTCTTATTTCAGTACGTAGGTCCACCAGAGATTTTCGATGGTATTCCAAGATTTCACCCTAAACAAGTGCTACTTTGAGGCCTATGACAAGTGATTCTTAGAAAAACTCTCTAATGGTCCACTTATTCAAATTTAGGTTCTCTAGGGTTAGGCATTTGATTCACAACCCCGCAAAAAAAGTCTTGCTCGATTCTATAGCGGATTGGAAACATCTCTTTTTCTTTTGAGTTCGCTGAAATCAGCGCCAGTAGTCTCTATTGTCACATCCAGAAATATATATTAGCGGTAGTGGAACGCAGTGTAATTGATCCTACCAACATCTAAGCTATCCACCCTAACTTCCTATGCACCTTTCGTGTCGTTCCCCTTCTTATTTCATGACGTAGGTCCACGAGAGATTTTCGATGGTATTCCAAGATTTCACCCTAAACAAGTGCTACTTTGAGGCCTATGACAAGTGATTCTTAGAAAAACTCTCTAATGGTCCACTTATTCAAATTTAGGTTCTCTAGGGTTAGGCATTTGATTCACAACCGTGAAAAAGTCTAGCTCGATTCTATAGCAGGATTGGAAACTTCTGTTTCTTTTGAGTTCGCGCTGAAATCATCCACATCCAGAAATATATATTAACGGTTGGGGAACGCAATGTAATTGATCCTACCAACATCTAACCTATCCACCCTAACTTCCTATGTACCTTTCGTGTCGTTCCCCTTCTTGTTTCGGTATGTAGGTCCACCAGAGATTTTCGATGAATTCCAAGATTTCACTCAAAACAAGTGCTACTTTGAAGCCTATGACAAGTGATTCTTAGAAAAACTCTCTAATGGTCCACTTATTCAGATTTTGGTTCTCTAGGGTGAGGCATTTGATTCACAACCGCAAAAAAGTCTAGCTCGATTCTATAGCAGGATTGGAAACTTCTCTTTGTTTTTTGAGTTCGCTGAAATTAGCGCCAACAGTCTCTATTGTCACATCCAAAAACATATATCAACGGTTGGGGAACGCAATGTAATTGATCCTAGCAACATCTAACCTATCCACCCTAACTTCCTACGTACCTTTCGTGTCGTTCCCCTTCTTATTTCGGTACGTAGGTCGACACAGAGATTTTTAATGGAATTCCGAGATTTCACTCTAAACAAGTGCTACTTAGAAGCCTATGACAAGTGATTCTTAGAAAAACTCTCTAATGGTCCACTTATTCAAATTTAGGTTCTCTAGGGTTAGGCATTTGATTCACAACCGCGAAAAAGTCTAGCTCGATTCTATAGCAGGATTGGAAACTTCTCTTTGTTTTGAGTTCGCGCTGAAATTGGTGCAAGCAGTCTCTATTGTCACATCCGAAATATATATTAGCGGTTGTGGAACGTAGTGTAATTGATCCTACCAACATCTAACCTATCCACCCTAACTTCCTATGCACATTTCGTGTCGTTCCCCTTCTTATTTCAGTACGTAGGTCCACCAGAGATGTTCGATGGTATTCCAAGATTTCACCCTAAAAAAGTGCTACTTTGAGGCCTATGACAAGTGATTCTTAGAAAAACTCTCTAATGGTCCACTTATTCAAATTTAGGTTCTCTAGGGTTAGGCATTTGATTCACAACCGTGAAAAAGTCTAGCTCGATTCTATAGCAGGATTGGAAACTTCTCTTTGTTTTGAGTTCGCGCTGAAATTGGTGCCAGCAGTCTCTATTGTCACATCCAGAAACATATATTAACGGTTGGGGAACGCAATGTAATTGATCCTACCAACATATAACCAATCCACCCTAACTTCCTATGCACCTTTCGTGTCGTTCCCCTTCTTATTTCAGTACGTAGGTCCACCAGAGATTTTCGATGGTATTCCAAGATTTCACCCTAAACAAGTGCTACTTTGAGGCCTATGACAAGTGATTCTTAGAAAAACTCTCTAATGGTCCACTTATTCAAATTTAGGTTCTCTAGGGTTAGGCATTTGATTCACAACCGCGAAAAAGTCTTGCTCGATTCTATAGCCGGATTGGAAACACATCTCTTTCTTTTGAGTTCGCGCTGAAATCAGCGCCAGTAGTCTCTATTGTCACATCCAGAAATATATATTAGCGGTAGTGGAACGCAGTGTAATTGATCCTACCAACATCTAACCTATCCACCCTAACTTCCTATGCACCTTTCGTGTCGTTCCCCTTCTTATTTCAGTACGTCCAGAGATTTTCGATGGTATTCCAAGATTTCACCCTAAACAAGTGCTACTTTGAGGCCTATGACAAGTGATTCTTAGAAAAACTCTCTAATGGTCCACTTATTCAAATTTAGGTTCTCTAGGGTTAGGCATTTGATTCACAACCGTGAAAAAAGTCTAGCTCGATTCTATAGCAGGATTGGAAACTTCTCTTTGTTTTTGAGTTCGCTGAAATTAGCGCCAATAGTCTATTGTCACATCCAAAAACATATATCAACGGTTGGGGAACGCAATGTAATTGATCCTACCAACATCTAACCTATCCACCCTAACTTCCTATGCACCTTTTCGTGTCGTTCCCCTTCTTATTTCGAGACGTAGGTCCACGAGAGATTTTTAATGGAATTCCAAGATTTCACTCTAAACAAGTGATACTTTGAAGCCTATGACAAGTGATTCTTAGAAAAACTCTCTAATGGTCCACTTCTTCAAACTTAGGTTCTCTAGGGTGAGGCATTTGATTCACAATCGCAAAAAAGTCTAGCTTGATTCTATAGCAGGATTGGAAACTTCTCTTTGTTTTGAGTTCGCTGAAATTGGTGCAAGCAAGTCTCTATTGTCACATCCAGAAATATATATTAGCGGTTGTGGAACGTAGTGTAATTGATCCTACCAACATCTAACCTATCCACCCTAACTTCCTATGCACATTAGGTGTCGTTCCCCTTCTTATTTCAAGACGTAGGTCCACGAGAGATTTTCGATGGTATTCCAAGATTTCACCCTAAACAAGTGCTACTTTGAGGCCTATGACAAGTGATTCTTAGAAAAACTCTCTAATGGTCCACTTATTCAAATTTAGGTTCTCTAGGGTTAGGCATTTGATTCACAACCGTGAAAAAGTCTAGCTCGATTCTATAGCAGGATTGGAAACTTCTCTTTGTTTTGAGTTCGCGCTGAAATTGGTGCCAGCAGTCTCTATTGTCACATCCAGAAACATATATTAACGGTTGGGGAACGCAATGTAATTGATCCTACCAACATCTAACCTATCCACCCTAACTTCCTATGCACCTTTTCGTGTCGTTCCCCTTCTTATTTCGATGCGTAGGTCCACATAGAGATTTTCGATGGTATTCCAAGATTTCACCCTAAACAAGTGCTACTTTGAGGCCTATGACAAGTGATTCTTAGAAAAACTCTCTAATGGTCCACTTATTCAAATTTAGGTTCTCTAGGGTTAGGCATTTGATTCACAACCGCAAAAAAGTCTTGCTCGATTCTATAGCGGATTGGAAACTTCTCTTTGTTTTGAGTTCGCTGAAATTGGTGCCGGCAGTCTCTATTGTCACATCCAGAAATATATATTAGCGGTTGTGGAACGCAGTGTAATTGATCCTACCAACATCTAACCTATCCACCCTAACTTCCTATGCACCTTTCGTGTCGTTCCCCTTCTTATTTCAGTACGTAGGTCCACCAGAGATTTTCGATGGTATTCCAAGATTTCACCCTAAACAAGTGCTACTTTGAGGCCTATGACAAGTGATTCTTAGAAAAACTCTCTAATGGTCCACTTATTCAAATTTAGGTTCTCTAGGGTTAGGCATTTGATTCACAACCGTGAAAAAGTCTAGCTCGATTCTATAGCAGGATTGGAAACTTCTCTTTGTTTTGAGTTCGCTGAAATTGGTACAAGCAGTCTCTATTGTCACATCCAGAAACATATATTAACGGTTGGGGAACGAATGTAATTGATCCTACCAACATCTAACCTATCCACCCTAACTTCCTATGCACCTTTTCGTGTCGGTTCCCCTTCTTATTTGATGCGTGTAGGTCCACGAGAGATTTTCGATGGTATTCCAAGATTTCACCCTAAACAAGTGCTACTTTGAGGCCTATGACAAGTGATTCTTAGAAAAACTCTCTAATGGTCCACTTATTCAAATTTAGGTTCTCTAGGGTTAGGCATTTGATTCACAACCATGAAAAAGTCTTGCTTCGATTCTATAGCGGATTGGAAACTTCTCTTTGTTTTGAGTTCGCTGAAATTAGTGCCAGTAGTCTCTATTGTCACATCCAGAAATATATATTAGCGGTTGTGGAACGTAGTGTAATTGATCCTACCAACATCTAACCTATCCACCCTAACTTCCTATGCACATTT
>JADLZK010000451.1:0-44265 GCA_015847255.1 Hyparrhenia diplandra
ATCATCTGCTTTTCCATAAAACAAATCCATATATTATATTGCTTAACATGGTTACAAATGGGTGGGATCTCCTGTTTGACACAAAAAAAGGAGAATATGTATAGGAATTTTGTTGACCAGAAAACTTTTATTAATTTCCTTCGGATTACAGTTAAGTTACAACAAGGTCCTTGCCACCAGTCTGTACAAGAAATTGTGTGTTTTTGGTGCATAAGTGTTGGAGATTGCTTCATGGAGGTAATGATAATGGAGAACTTTAACCATGTAAAGCAAGAAAATAATAAAGAGGTATGGTAAACTTTAACCATTTTGTAAATTATGTTGCTTATTTCTGCACAGAGAAAAATAATATGGGACTTGAAAAAGTTAGCATCATAAGTCTTTTCCTCTTTTTTTGGCATAATGTGCACACCTTTTCCAAAGCATCACTCTTCCTAAGTGTGGATTTGGTGTTTTAAAATCCATTGTCTATGAGAATGTCACAAGTTTATCACTCCTATGTCAAAATTGTTCAGCTTACTAGTTAACTTGCCTTTCCCTCGACATGCATGCTAGTTAAATGCATCTTTGCAGTCATTCCAAGTCCCACACTCTTGTGCAGCTGCATAGCAAGCACAGCACTCATATCTTCACCAGAAAGGAAATTCATTCCCAGCTCAAGAACCTAGATAAAAGCATTAAAATAAATGCATATCATTGTCAAATGTCAATTGCCGATAGAAATAAAGAAAATATTCAGATTAAAGTTTAAACAACAGTGGTACCTACCAAATGGTCATCATCTGATGTCTCAGGTAGAACTCTCATGGAGGTAAATATTGGTGGATTCCTGCCCATGTAAAGCTCCTGAATACTTGCTTTGCTCTGCAGAATAACAATATCAAGTAAGTTACAGAGAATCGACGGATGGAAATGCCTACTTAACAAAACTAAAATATGACTGTCATAGGAAAACATTGTTAAAGAAGCAGTTCGAGGCAAAATGACACAAAATAGATAATATGAACAAGAAAACCAAGACAAAAGAAGGAAACCATACAACTGTCCAAGGTTTGAACTTATCCAAAAACCATGGTATGATGGGCCGTAGAAGTTGTGAAACGATCTTCTCCATACAGACAGGCCACATCTTGCCGATTGCATAGTTTAACCAGCGTACAGATTCTGCATCAGAGAGGAGCTGATACATAACACAATATGAGCTCAATTTTACACAGGTAGGAACTGTCATAAAAGAGAAAATAAAAAGGAGAAAATGAAATTTACAGCATAGTCAACAATACTTATCCGTGCAATATTAAAAAAGTGCAACAACCATGGATCACAGAAAAATAAAAGGTGCATACCCTTCGTTGATAGGCAGATTTCATTTCCTCATGTTGTATCCTCTTCCGCAGTCTCATTGCACAGCGAGCATTTACCTACAACAAGGAGGAGCATTTTGTAACATAATTTTTTCTGATTATCTGGTATTCTGGTATCACACATGTTCAATCAAACAGATAGATCATGATATAAACGACTTGGAAAACCATGTAAGCAGAAAGGTAGAAGTTGGGACGAGAAACATGCTAAAATTACAAAGTGCCATGAAAAGATGAGGGAATGGCCTTATCTCCTGGAGCGAGAAACATGCTAATTGGATTGTGTGGAGTCAAACTTTTGCAGCATATGTGTGCCATGCTAATTAGTGAGGCAATGATAGCACGCAACAAGCTTTCTAGCTGCTGAAGGTCTCTGGATTTCATGGCTAATAACTGGTAAATGGTCCATAAAACCATAGCACCGAGAATAGATACATACACATACAAGGCAGAGTGCAGAATGAGGTGGCAAATTGACCTTTTTGGTACCACGGGCTGCTGCATCAGAGAAAGTGAAATAATTTGATGACAGAAACCAAGTTTCGCCAGAGAAGGTGAGGGAAATTACAGAAACCGACGAAGTACGAATCCTGCTGAAAAAGGCGATATATACTGGGAATAGTATGATGCGGTACAAAAGGCATGCTGGTAGGTACTGTTCTTTCTTCGGCAAGAAAAAGGAAAGGGAAGGGGGCAAATCTTTAGCGTTTTAATGAGTCCGTGAGGAGGTAGCAGCAAGTACCCACCATGTAGAGGTAGAGGAAGGCGAGGAGGTAGAGGAGGGAGCCGCGGAAGCCGATGGCGGCGGCGGCCCAGAGCGCGGCCAGCACCAGGCCGATGTGGTAGACGAGGGGCAGCTCGGCGGCGTCCATTATTCCCGGTCCCGGTCCCGGAGGCGAAGATGAAGAACCCAAAACAAAAGGCGGCGTTGGTTGGCAAGTGGTGGCGGATAGTGGTATGACACTGCTCTGCCTACGGCCTACTCTGCTCTGGAAGGTCCGGGGAGGCCTACCAGACCACCACCACGACGGCCGGGCAGCCGGGGGCGGCGACGGCGAGGACTAGTAGTAGAAATTGATTTCTGACAGCGACCAGGGGTGAAGTGAGGCCACGTTTAGTGGCCGCCAAAATTTTGCCAAAGTTTTGCAAATTTTTAAACTTCTCCATCACATCACATTAAATACACCAAAGAGCATATGTTGAATTATTAAATATAGATAAAAAAATAACTAATTAGTTGGGATGATGGACGATTCTTTTGGTACAAAAGGCATGGTTGGATAATATACTGAGCCAGAGTTCGAACCGTGCTTTTGGCAAAACTTTAGCCAACTAAGGCCCCGTTCGGTTGCTCAGGATCTAAAGCTGATTGCTTCCAGCCCAGAAAGTGGATCCATGCGTTTCACTCTATCCATGCCTGTAACCAATCCATGGCTGTAATCAATCCAACCATTAGCTGTTCGGTTAGGCAGGATTTGGAATGGAGAGCAAACAAGGGAGGCAGCAGCAAGCATATGTACCCGTGTACTACTGTCTTATATGCTCACTTATATGCTCCATCACAGATACACCACAAATTCATTCAATATTCTCCAAGCTCCAGGAATGATTACAGGTTTTGGTTACTGTTTAGCTGCCCGATAGAGCCTCTGCCACTGCATGCTGTGGCTGTTTTCTATAGATTAAAAGCAACACAATTTAATTGATTAAAATGAAAAGTATAATTAACAAAATTCCTGCCATACAGCAGCACAGAGAAGAACCAATGGTGAGATCTCACGAGCAGAATACAGACTATTACTTATTATGAGCTCACTTGACACTACCATGATAACCGAAGTACTGGAGGTCGATGGATCATGATCGTGGAGCCACTGATGATGCAAGGTCGTTTGACCGTTTCCGAGCTTATAAAGGCATGCTCAACCCACGGCAAGATCTTGAAATCCAAAGCAAGCGCGCGCGCACACACATTGTTGAAAGAGCATGGGCTTGGCAACTGGTTCGAGTGCTTCAATCATGACAAATACTGTTCCCCTGATGACCTGCAGAAGATGTTTATAAGTGTACGTACTACATCATACCATCAGAATAAATTGACAAAAATATTTCCGTCAAATCTACTGCGAGGAGAGCATTTGATTGCATTCAGTTTGACTGACCAAGAAAGCTCAGTGCCTAACATGTTGTAGTCACAGTTCATCAAGTCTGCCCTGCAATATCATTGTCCACTACATCAGTGTTAGCAGTTTGCAAAACCATGCAATGATGACACCTCCAGTCTAAGTAACACGATGAAGATGACCACAACAACAATTCTGTGATGCAATGGAAGAAATAATTATGCAGGAAAAACTATGAAGAAATAACCCATATATATGTTGTTGAATGCTAACCAAGTGCTGGTACTAGCTGAAGACATGCTGCTGAATGCCAACAAAAAAAAAAATCAGAACAGGTTTCACTTTCCCAATGAAAAATCTGAAGGCACCCATAATTATCGCCAATTATTAACTAGTACCAATCGGAGGAAAGGTTGCACTTTCCCAATTATTAACTAGTAGCAATCGCCAACACTGTTGCACTGCACTGAGGAGTAACTGCAACTACCGGTTGTTAATGGATCACCAAAACTCACTATATAAGAAGAGGTCTAGAATGAAAATCTGAAACTAGTTAAACAACAGTTTGATCCCACTATGATTCACATGGATTGGAATATCTGAACTAATGAAGCAAGTGGAACAGCACAGTACCAGTTTCATGACAATTCATTCTCTAGTTAGCTCATTGGATTCCTGAAAGTTACCCTCCCTATTAGTTTTATTCATATATAAGAACTAAATGAACACATATATGCTCGAGGAATACAACAAATTGACCATGTTATCATATTCGTGAAAGCCATACAAAACTACAGTTGGATCTTGCCGTAGAGTACGTGCGTGCCCATCCGATGGATCGAGCCATGCACGGTGAACGGAACTAGAGCGAGCAGCCGGCGGCCGGACCCAACAAGCAAACATACGCATCAAAGCGATCGATCGAAGCTGGAGACTACGTACATTGAAGCTGTAAACTCAGAAGGAGCCGAACTGAACCGGTGGGCGTCGAGCGACCGGAGGCCGTCACCGCCGCCGTCGGCTGGTGGCTGCCAGCGACCGGAGGCCGGATCTTGCCGCCGCCGCCGTCCCAGGGGCAAGAACCCTAGAGGAGAGGGAAGGACGAGTGCTTTACCGGAGGGAAGGCGGCGGGAGCGTGGACGTCGGATAGAAGGAGGTCCCGTCGCCGTCGCCGCCGCGCCGTCCCCTCGCCAAGCCACGCCGTCTCCTCGCGCCGCCCTCACGCCTCGGCCTCGCGTCGCCCGCACGCGAGAGGATCGGATCCTGAGGGTCGGAGGTCAGGATCGTATCCGGGCCGGAACAAGGAGGAACGAGGCCGAACCATGTCTGTTTCCATTCCGGGTGACCCAAAACGAACGACCATTCCGGCCCAGGCCTGGTTGCAAACCGGGCCACTTCGTTCCGGCCGGAACCGAGGCCGTTCCAGGCCGTTCCGGGCCGAACCGAACGAGGCCTAAACGAGCCCTGAGATGAGAAGCTGTCTCGCCGACCAGCCAATGGGTCAGACAAGGCCCAACAGAAGAAGAAGCTGCGCACGTGTCAGGCCAAGTGGTACACGACGGCACGCCACGCCGCCACGCCTGGAGCGTGTTCGTCGCCGACGTTGACGCCGCCGCTGCGAATGCGATCTGATCATCCACGTCTCGCCGCGTTATTGGTTGACTGGTTGTGGCCTCGTGGGTTCCCTTCGCTCATAAGAAATCCCACGACTAGTAGAGGGTGGTACTACGTATTAATCAACTGATTATTATCATCATGCATGCTCCATTATTGTCAGCAATCGATTACAGTATTTCGCCTTTTGGCATATTCTCGTAACAAACAGTGTTGCCTTTGCGACGGAACGGCATGTGGAACGGATTAGGTTGGGGCCGAAACGGCCAAACCGGTGGATCGGACATCGGAGGGGTCCACCGTCCACCACGTGGTGTGCATCGGATGCACATGGGCCATGCCGACAGCTTGATCCCTCCGTCCTCCTCCAGGCTCCAGCTTTGATCCCTCCGTAGTGTGGCGCTGTCAGGCTACCGGACCAAACTGACTGCGAGCTCCGGCCTCCGGGAGAGAGGAGAGGTCAGAGGAGTGGGGAGCGCAGCAGGATGAGCGGGGAGGAGGCGGACAGCTCCAAGCCCCACCAGGGGAGGCGCACACTACGGCACCTTCCAGGGGCCGCCCAGCTACCCGCCCCCGCGCCCGCCGCCCGTCGGCTTTCCACAGCCCGCCCCGCCGCCGGGCCTCTCCGCCCACCACCGCGGCGGTTACCACTCCGTTCCCGGTAACGTTGCTGCCATTTCGTTTCTCGAATACTACTCCAATTCAGTTTCTAGGCGTACCATTTAAAAAAAAATGTGGGATGAAGTTTTTAGGCGTTGTTCGATCTAACTGTCTGCCCGCCCCTATTCGGCGACTAGATCTCTTGCGCAAATTGGGCCCAGATTTCCTGGAATCTAAGGAAATCACAGTGGGTTTAATTCACCTTGTCATTACCAGGATATCAATCCAATTTCAGTTTTCGACCGAAGGTTCCGCAGTTAGTTACTGTCAAACCCTTGTTTCTGTCTTAGTGCCCACTGTCTGGTGTCTGCAATGTAGATTACCTGCTCTGCTTGTCGATGCATTCCCCGTGTATGCAATATTGCAATGAGAGTACCTGCTCTGCTTGGCGAATCTCATGTATTTCTTGTCTTCCTTGCTCTGCTTTCAGCTCGAGATTACGAAGCAGGTGTGCGTGGACATAGCCATGATCGGCTTCCTTGTTGTGGCATTGGTTTTGGCTGGTTTCTGTAAGCCATCTTCGTTGCATAATACGGTTTCATTCATGTTCTCAAGCAGCATTGTCGTTCACAGCAGGGCTGCTGCTTTAGCTTTGTTTCCTAACTTTTTATTTCCTCTTCTTCTAATGATAAACTCCTCCCTTCCAAGGTTCATAATCGGTTTCTTTCTTGGTGCCATTCCCTGGTACATGGGAGCCCTTCTGCTGTGGTGTTCCAGAGTTGATTACAGGGAGAAGCCGGGCTATGTCGCATGCACAGTAGCGGTGAGTAAACAACTTGTATTGCACGACTCATGTGACATGTGTTCCATCATCAATAAGATCAGATGGTACTAGTAAATAAACTCACCTCCATTATTGCTCAATTTCTAAGTCCTTTATCTGTGCACGACTAGCAGTAAACTGTGAATTGACTGGGAGTGAGCCTGGAATTTGAAGTTATTAGTAAATCTGGACTGTTGTTCATTCATGTTGAACACCAGACTCCCAGAAGAAGAAGAATATTTATGCTAGATCGAGTTGCTAGAAAAAAAGTTTGTATTCATATGAACACCTAAGAAAATATATACAAGTCGGTGATCTTGACTATCTTGTTATGGCGACTGCTATGTCATATTCAATGAACTTTATTCCGGCTATTGACCACTAAAATGCTTGATGGAACTGTTAACTTGTAATTCACGCATTGAGAGTTATAACTTGTTTGTATAGCTAGAGCCCATTTATGAATTATGAGATGAGACAGAAAGGGAGCACTTCCAGAGATGGTGGTGCATTGTTTGAAAGAAAAAGAATCCTTGTCTATTATCTTGGTACTGCCAAATTCTATCACAATTCTATAGATGTCCTCACGAACTCTGCATTTGATCACTTATCCATGACTCCATCAGTCATCTGTTAATTGTAGTTTTGAAAACTTCAGCGATTCTGATGAGAATTACTTGGTATTATGACAGGCTATCCTTGCTACGATTGCTGTTATCATTGGGGCGGCAGCTGGAACTCATATTTTTTGATTAGCTTACATTGTATTGTCATTGTACATAACGTACATGTTATCCATGCGTCAAAGAAATCACGCAAGCGGCATTGTAATGGATATTTGTTCTGCATTCACAATTGTTCATGTTCATAACAAGAACAGAGACCTTGCTCTTGGCCATAAATAAATCAGACTGAGATGACTCCGCCTTGTGAATAATGAAGCAGTTTTGAGTCTGAAAGAAATTGTAGTCATGCATTGTGCTTACAATTATTAGTTGTTGATCTATGAAGTTGTACCCAGGGTTCCCTGGTAGCCATTGATTTCCTGTAATCATGTGGATAGCCAAAAAAAAAAAAAAAAAAAAAAGGCACCAACTGAAATTTGAGGAGGACACGGTGCAAAATTGGAACCTGCATCCTCAGATTCTAGGTCTGTTTCTCCTTGTTAAGGCACTTCATAAGCCTAGTTAATTTTGGAGACAGCGTTACATGTTTTCTCTCGCGGCCTCTCTCAAAGCGATGGTAGGGTAGCTAGGGTTTCACAGCAGCCTCCTCCATCCCCCATCCTGCAACTTCCCGGCCGCCGGATCCAAATCCAAGACAAGAAGTAGGCCACCATCAGAGCCCGCAACCACCTCGCGGCACCGCGGCACCTCGTCTGCGCGCCGCTGGCCTTCCAGCGCCGCCAGCTCGATCTCCTCCCTCCGCGCCTCTTCACCTCGACGTCCTACATCGCCGTGGAGGTCCGACGTGCTCCGGACATTGGCTCTCCCTTCCCCTTGCACCGGACGTCCCCGTGCCTGCTACCCACGTCGAACGCCCTTACGCCGGATCAAGCTAAGTGTTGGAAAGATGTCAGCAAGTAAGAGGGGTGCTGATGATACCACACAATTCTCAAACAAGAATAAAAGAACCTGCGGTGGCGACTTACCTGCTAGTAACAATCAAGGTAGTATTTGGAGTCAGCTGAATGAACAAGTTGCATCAAATTTGTCAAGAAGTGTTGTCTTAATTGTTCTGACCTCTGGACGCACAAGACATCAATTTTCTAGCATAGCCATTGAATGCCGGAGCAATGTGACAAAGTTTGTGACATCAGGAAGATTGGTTATGGATCTATGGTTGTACCGTGTGCAAAATAAGCTTGAAGTGCACTGTGGAGGAAATGCTTTCATAGCACATCTGGAGGAATATGATTCTGAACGTCAACTTGCCGTTGTCAGAGTGAACTCCTCCCTTGATGTTTATTGTGTACCTCTGAATCATGATATGGAGTTCATGCCCCACAAGGAGAACGTAGCTGCTATAGGGCGTGATTTATCTGGGAATTTAAAGGTAACAACTGGGTTACTTTCATATGAAGATAAAGAGTGTCTTGTGTTCTCTGATGTGGATAAATTCTCTGATGTGGATAAATGCTCTGAGAATTGGTTAGGCGCGGCATTTTTTGATTTTGATGGAAACTCAAGAATAGTTCTCGAACAGTCGACATCCATGGAAAGGATGGCATTTCGCTATATTGGCATGAACGGTTGGTTTGAGACCATAAGTGGGGAGCAGTGCTTCCATCCGAAGGCATATGATTGTGTTGACAAGGAACAATTTCAGGATCTATGCTCTTTGGATTATCCCATTCCATCAAGGAGTATGGTCAATACTGGCTGGGTTTTGGTTAATACATTTGAAGATAGTTTTGGTAATGTCTATCCACAAGGTGTCTGGACTCGTATCAAGAAAAGAGTTTCTTCTGAAATATCTCGAAGTGTTGTGGCACTTGCTTCTTTCAATGGCAAGACAAGGTTTTTTGCATGCACAGGAGTTTTCATTGACTTCGACGATAAATGTCCAAGTATTCTGACTTCAGCGAGCTTGGTTAGAGATCGTTATAATCACAATAAGATTGTTGAAGGCTTGAGGATTGAGGTGTTGCTCCCAAACAAACAACATGTGGATGGGACATTGCTGCATTACATTTTACACTACAATGTTGCTATAGTCAGTGTCAAGAATTGCCGCGCTCGTTATCCTGTGAATCTTAAACATTCAATTCCTATCGAGCTTGATGATAGAATAGGTACAGAGGTATTCGCTGTTGGGCGGATCTTCGAATCAGGCACATTAATGGCAACAAGTGGAATACTAACTGCTGATACAGACAATCTTACCTGTAGGGTTCTTTCTTACTCCACATGTGAAGTCACTAAGGCTGGTATCGGAGGGCCCCTTGTTGATGTCAATGGTAATTATATTGGCATGAACTTTGTTGCATTGAACAAGGAAATAGGAACCGCATACCTGTTTCGTGAACGTCTCCGTGGAATCCTGGAATATTTCAAGACAAAAAACACTACTTATTTAAAGGCATCCGGTTCGAAGGCCTTCGTCGTTGAAGATGGCCAGAGACCAATGAACATATGGCCAGTTCCTGTTCCATGGTGGTATCATCCAATCGAGCTAATCGAGCTGGAGGATCATATGAATGATAAACGTGAAGACCGAGCCAACGGCCTCCCAACTCGATACGAGGGTGGAATGAAATTCGTGCTCAAGTAATCGTTGTTGTATACCATGCAGCCCCTGCTGGAGCTCGTTTGAGTTGCCATGGCATTAAGTGTTTTTTTTATCTAGTCCTTGTATTTAGTAGCTAGGGCTCTAAAACCTCGCCAACTTTGATGTCTTCTCGTCATCAAGGTCTGGTCCTTGTATTTGGTTCTCTTCCTATTAAAGAAACATGATTGAATGGCTTGATCGCGAAAAAAATGCCATTAAGTGTTTTTATTTGATGTTTGAGCCTCTGTTTTTTTAGATAATGGAACTAGGTTCCAGCCGTTTGACCCTCTGTTATGTAAGATAAAATGGTTTGGTTTTTATGGATGTATGTTAAAGAAACATCCTGCACAGCTTTTAAGCTTCAACAAATCTGTGTCTTCATTCAGGGAATTAAAAAGAAAAGAAAAAAACTAGGCTGACTATACTCAGTGTCTGATAAAAAGAGTAATGCGTTGAACGTTTCTACAGATTTGTTTTTCTTTCCAACAAAGAGTTTCATCCTGAAAGGATGTAATGATGGTAAGGTACCCATGCTAGAAAAAGAGTTTAGCGTCCACAAAAAAAATGTACGCAAGAACAGAAGAAAATATAGTAAGAACTCAGAGAAATTGCAAGAGATTGAGCTCTTAATCAGTTGAAGATCTACAGTTTTCTTGTCTAGAGAAGAGAACTGGGCATTTTTTTTTTTTTTTGCGAATAGAAAACTAGGCATACTGAGAAAGTACTATTGACTTCTCTATTGTTGTTGGACATAGAGGGACTTAAGGTGCCTATACATGAGTTTGCTGTCGTGCACGGCTAAGTGGAGCTCGGAATCATCGGACCACCATTGCTGCAGCCCGTGAGCCTCCAGGAACTTGCTTGGTCCTTTGGCGATCACGTATAGCTTGGAATGCACCCCGGAATGCTTCTCCGTGGTGACGGTAGCGACACCGCTACGATCAGCGTAGAAGCAGCAAATGTAATCGCAGCTGTTTATGTACAGATTTGGTACCCATCTTTTGACCTCCTTGTTCAGCTCTTCTTCTCCAACTTCAACTTGAGAGGCGGCTTGTAGCTCCTCTCCTGGGGAAACATTTGATGAAGAGCTGCTGCCACTTCTACTGATATATCGCTTGAGGACGCTGCTAGCTTTCTCCTGAATTTTTCTGAGGCCCGTGCCAAGTGACACTGACGGTGGGTTGAACAAATGGCACTCCACAAAGGTTCCATCCTTGGCCAATGCCTTGCCAACCTGCAGAGCAAAGCCAGCCCCAAGGGAATGGCCGGCAACGCACACATTGGCGCTTCCATGCTTGTGTATTGCCGATTTGAGAACCTCCAGCGCACCGGTGAACCTGACGGAACCCCTGAGACTTTCCAGGGCAAACAACCGAAGGTCATCTTCCAGGTCTCTCACCACAGTCAGCTGTTTCAGAACGGTCCCCCTGAGAGCGAGGACTACCTTGGGAGCACCTTGAGGCTTGACCACTATCAGATCAGCGATAGCAGCGAGCTGGTCCCATTCTAGAAGTGCACCATAGATGGAGCCGTCTCTGGAATCGATGAGAGGCCGCACCAGCTTGTATTTGAAGGGCTTCCACCAGTTGGGAGCGAGGGCAGCTTCACCAGTTCTGCTCTCCTGCCTGTCCAGCTCCAGTAGATATGCAACCTGCACGAAGCACGACATTGCAATCCTTCTGTAGTTTGGATCTCTCCTGCAGAACAATGGTGGTGCGTCACAGCGTCAGTGTGTTAACATGCATCATTGACACTACCTTTGTTCTCAAGAATACCAAATGCTACTGCAAGAAAAAGACCTCTACAAAAGGAGTTGGGAAAAGGATGCAGACAAGCACAAAAGAGGAAAAGGAAATAATACAAATAGCAATGTCACATGCTCTTGGGACAAAATTTCTGGGACTAATTTCAGCGATACACGCATACATGCCTACTATACATTGCAGCAGAATTATGTGAACATGAATATATTCAGAAGACGCTTATGAGTGTTTCTTTGCAGGAAAAAAAAAAAGACAATTGAGTGTGCTCGACTCAATTTCTTTACAGCCTCGAAAAGGTGGAATGATTTCGGCATTAGTTCCTACGGTAAGTACATTAATACAGTTAGACTAAACATCGGACGGAACCGATTTATACCATACTAATTCGGTTATTTGATCGGTCAAATCGAAACCGATACGCGCGATGGAATAATAAGAGAATGAATCGCCAACTGGGTCCGTGAAGGTACTCCGTACCGATTCTGCAAAGGAAATGGAAATGGGGAGCGAGAGGGGCATATACCAGCTGGAGCGGATGAGGTCCCTCCAGCCTGGGGTGGAGAGGTTGCGAGGCCCCGTCGCGTGGAACTCCCACGACACGGCGGCGGCGGCCGCCGGCTTGCCGGCGGCGTTGCTCCCCATCTCTCTTCTCGCCGCTAACGCAGTCACGCTCACCGGGGGGCAACAGGTGGATTGGCGGGGAAGTAGGCGAGCCGCGTCGTCCCCTGTGGGGCACGGACACGGGAACTGCAACTGCCGCCGATCAGAGGGAGAAGGAAAAAGGGGAGGCGGGTACTCACCCGGCTGGACCCTTGTGCCTGACTCAGAAAAAGTCAAAACTAACCCCCGACCCCAACGGTCTGACCACAGGTCTAGAAGCAACCCAACCCCGGCCCAGGCGGGTGGAAGGGTTCACCGTTCGTTCACATGCGGGTTGACCTGGATTTCCACTCTTGCATTCTGCGCCTTCCGCTCCAAATTATATAAGTAGCTTATAATTTAGAACATAATTTAAAACAGAGGGAAACGATTTATAATTTAAAACGGTGGAACAAAGAGAGTAAATTCTTTTAGCGCACATCTCAAGAGTATTAGTGACATGATTTTAATTTATTTCTATCCAATTTTGTAAAGAAATGCAACGCCAGAGGCATAAAAGGTTTATACCAAAGTATAAGATACTCCTATTCTGGATGTTCAACTACATCTCTCCTTCGGGTTCTTTTTATTTTTTTTTGGCCTCTATTCTAACTAGTGAGGGGGAAGACTTCTTATTTTTGTCTCAAAATCATTTGGAAACCTTATATATCGGGATATATATATATATGGAGTATCTACAATAGACACATCACATCATAAAACTCTAATGACGTGTTGTCCATATTAAATGATGTTCCAACATGAGACGACAAGGGCGTGTTAAAATGGCCAACGGCAGCCGCCAAACCCGAAGCCTACCCGGCGGGTTTTACCCGATAAAGATGTGGGTATGGAATGATTTTTCTACCGGTTGGTTGTTTGAAGTTTGGAAGGACCATTGCTACTGATCTGATCTGAGTTTTTTGGTGCGTTATTGGAAGAAATCTTCTACTTGTGTGCCTGGACGGAAGTCCTCCCGGGTACACCTGCAGAGGGGCTACGGCGCGCCTGCAGTGCAGCTGGCTCGTCCACGGTGTAAGCTACCCATACCCGTCTACTGGAGAAACTGATGAACTTCAGTGGGTAATAAACGGCCTGGCGCATATATCACTAACAATCATAATAAATTTGGCCCATATAACACTAGAATTTGAGTCAATTCAACTAAAGTCTACATATATAACACTAGTATTGTTGCTAATTGATGTTAGTATTACTCCGTTTTTGCAGTTTTTGTGCACATATATTGACCTAATATTTATCAAATATTTGAATTTATAAAGCATTTCATATGTCATACTCGGGTATGTTACATGAAAGAGGGATAATGTGTTCGTTGACAGGTTACCCATTGGTAGAATTTACCTTATGGGTCATAAGGAGCATGGTATCTTGTTTGTTGTGGATGTATGGAATGACTTTTCCTACCCGAAGATTTTGGTTGGTCAAGGATACAGGGTAACCCATTGATAGTTGGTAAGTTTTTATGTCTCAAGTGGCTGTTCAGTTATTAGGCCTTGCAGTTACCACGGCCTTGCAAATTACCATCTTGCTGATGTTCTTCAAGTTCTGCAATGCTAATATGAACAATCCTAAACTATTATATTCTCATTCTCAGTTGATTGCCATCTTGACTTCTTGGCGTGTGGTCCATAACATGAACAATCCTAGATTTTTATACGATTCTCACTTAGATCCAACAATACTATAAAACTAGTAAAATACCTTGCACGTTGCTATGAGAATCGTAGATAAAATAAAATTATTGGCTTAGTGATTTGCTCAATTGTAAATGGTGCTAAAAAAAGTGAGCAATTGTTAAGTCCTCAATTTTGCAAATGTTGATATAGATAGATATATGTAGATTTAGATATAGATAGATTATATCTGAATATCTAATCTATGTAAGTATCCAATAAATCTATTAAATAATTCAGCCATATCTAAATCTCTAATCTATGTATTAAGTATCCAATAAATATCTATTAAATTATTCAACCATGGTCCAAAGCACCTATCTACGCCTTTCAAAAAAAAAAAACACCTACCTACGTCCTCTTCGCTGTCGCAATTGCCATGCTCCACTCAACCAATCGCCAAGTAATGGTTACTTGGGGCTGAATGCCTTGCTCATGGGGCATCAAGGCCAGTGCTGTCCTCATTATGGACAGCTACACAACAATGTCACGCCCACGGCCTGCTACTCTTCGCTATGGCAGGCACATGACACCGGTGATTAAACTAAATCAAAATAAAACACCTGTGATTAGCCACAGACCGTAGATATGGCTTTGACTTGGGACGAGAGGAATTCCACGTCAAAGATACGAGGGGGGATGGTCAGCTGGCTTTTGCTACATCTGCGGCACAGGCAGACAGCAGTCACTGACAAACGGACCTAACGCCTCGTGGGCCCGAGCGCTAAAAGGGAACCTCGTACTTGCCGTCCAATCCGACAGGTGTGCGTGGAGAGCGGCGGTGCGGCCGGCGCGTGTCGAGATCGCGGACAGATTCGGCTCTCGGGCCAACGGCCGCCGCGTCGGGTTTGGTGGCCCCCCATCCGCACCCCATTTCGAATTCAGCGGCCCCCCTCCAGCCCCCTCTCTCTCTCCTTGCTCGCCCTCCTCGTCTCCTTCCAATCGAAGCTTCGACGCCCTCGCCGAACGCCGCGGCCCCCGTCGAGCGCGAGGCGCAGCCATGGCGGAGCTGCGGAGGGTGTCGTTCCGCGACGGCCGCCTCGCGTCGCGGAAGGCGGAGGAAGCAGGTACTGGACCTCACGCATCTCCCGTCCCGTGTTCTCTCGGCCTTCGATCGATTTACCCCTCTCGCGTGCGGCGTGCTTAGAACTCCAGGGGTTTCTCGGTTTCGACCGTGGTTTTTGTTCGGGGTTTAGATGGGGTTTCCCCCCGCGCTCCTTGGGGCCTTCTGCGGCAACTTGGGTGTGGTATTCGCCGATAGTAGAGTCGCTCCACATCTCGATCATCTGGAAGACGTTCTTCGATCTGAAAGATACCCTGATGTGTCGGTGGTAGGATTAGGATACCTGATGTTTTTTTTTCTTCTTGTTCTTTTTTCTAAACAAGGGTTTGAGATGTTTGTAACTCGTTCATGGGGAGGCAGGGGCATGCAGTTTCTAGCTTAATCGTGAGTTCGTGACTGCAACTCTGCTTTCTATATAAGAAACGAAGCGAGTTGTGACTTGTGACCGATTCTTCGAATCCAGGGCCCTCTATTAGCTAGCGTTTGTTTTGAGGAATGAACCAATCCATTATCGTCTCGCTCCGTACTTTTTGTGGAATGGAATAGGCCGGTGATCACCAAACTTCAGAAATGGGCTTATGACGCACCACTTCATCTAGTATAGAGTGATTGCTTGAACCAAGCATCCTATATATTTATGCAGCAATGTGGTTGTGATACTATTCTAGTTTCATGGCTTTACGAAATTCAATCTGTGTACGCTATGTATTCGAGAAAAAAAAATCTGTGTACGCTATGCTACAAATGTGCAGTTTCAAGTTTTGCCCCTATAATATGCTTTTTGCTTACTCTTCTTTCTTACTCTTTGCAAGCATTGAGGCGGCATCAGGCTGCAACCTGGCTCCAAGCAATGGTGGGCTCCTTCGGCCTGGCCCCTTATCCGTCAGACCAGGAATTTGTTGCTTCTCTAAGGAATGGGATTGTCCTATGCAAGGCAATCAACAAGTTACAGCCTGGTGCTGTGGCCAAGATTATCACAAATGCCCCCTGCGATAGCCAGCCATCGACGGCTTTTCAGTATTTCGAGAACATCCGCAACTTCTTAGTTGCTGTGAACAAACTGAAGCTGCCGAGTTTTGAGGCATCTGATTTAGATAAGGTTAATTAGCAACATTTGCTCATGAAACTAATGTTGACAGCACGATGCTTACTGTAACACGGCTGCTTGTGCAGGACAAGCTTGATGCAGGGACGGTGGGCAAGATTGTCGACTGTGTAATTTCATTGAAGTCTTACCATGAATGGAAGCAAGCCGGCGGAGCCAATGGGCCTATCAAGTACATGAAATCCCCTCTTGCAGTGCGCTCTTCACAGATTCAATCCGAAAATGTTGCTTCGGGACCTTCTCCTTCCCAAAAGCGTCTAGACTTGACAGAGGCTGATGTTGACACACAGCCTTTTCAAAATGTAGATCCCATGAAAGGTTTGTTCCACATTTCTCCTGGCTTGCTCGACACACTTTATACCTAAATATTTTCTGATTGATAATAAGTCATTCCTTCTAACCATATTATTGCTACTTTTACTAGAATTGCAACTTAGTGTGTTGCTATCCATCAGTATAGCCTGCACACTTGATTAATTTTCCAGATTGTGCATTTACAGAGGCAGTGGAGAAACTTCAGAAAGTTATAGTAGATTCTATGTTGAGTTATAAGGAAAATTTTGACCAAGAAATTCTGAAAAAGGTGATTCTGAATATAATAAGTTATTCCAGTTTCTTTAATTTACTGTGCTGTCCAAGTCAGGTGCCAGACTGACAAAGATTGATTTTATTTTCAGGATCCAACAAAGCTTATTGGTGCTGTTTTAGCAAACCAGCTGGGAAAAGAACAGGTAAATTAAAATATTTCCTTTCCTTTTCTCTTGTGTGAGTGATTTCATCAATTGGATATGTACAAAATGCCTAGCATGCTGTGTGTAAGGCTATTTACATCACAAAATAATCTCTGTTATGTTTCAAACATCTTCAGCTTTTATCTCAAGAAAAGGTTATGGCAGAGAATGAGCCAACTCATTGTATTGAGGTACAGTTTTGCATTCATCTTTAGTGGGGAAAATGCATATATTTTTTAAATCAATTAGAAGAAGTTAGAAGACTTGGCTTTGCTTTGTGCTCTTTACCAGTAATTCTCTTAACATGGTATCCATAAGGGTTTTCTTTGTTAATAAAAGTACAGAGCTGTAGATTATTTTTTATTTCATAAAATTGCACAGACAAATAGTAAGAAATTTGTTGTAGCAGGATTCTGCACTAAGAGATGCTGTCTTCCCAGTCCACAGCAGGGTTTCATTTTTATTGGTTACTAATACTGGATTTTTACTAGCATACTTGATGTCCCAGACGCAGGATAAATGTTTTTGCTCAAGCAATACAGGAACATAATGAACTCTTATTATGCATGCACATGCTATTAGGGTGGAGCAAAATAATTATTGTTCATCAGTGAATCTAAATTTTTCCTAGTACTTGTCCTGATGAAGTACCATTTTTCCATGTAGCATTCCAACTCACAGATTGAGAACAAACAGTTGCTGTTGCAAGCACATGAAACTGAACTTTTGGTGAGAATCCATAGTGCATTTTTGTATCATATCCAAATTTTTATTTATGGTGTTAAAAATTTATGCTTCTTCTGGTTGGCACTTGGTAACTTTTGCAGGACCTCAAGAAAATGTTTCAAGATGTTAAAGTCAACTTCAGGTCTTTGCAGACCCAATTTCTAGAGGACATGGCCATATTAGGTACGCTGTTTGCAGTAGACATAACATTCTCTCAGCACTATGTGGATTTAATTCTGCAACTTTGTATTTATTACAGGTGAAAATATCCAAGATCTTTCCAAAGCTGCCCTTGGTTATAACCAAGCTGTAAAAGAAAACAGAAACCTGTATAACATGCTTCAAGAACTGCGAGGTATCACATGATCTAACTCGCACTTTTTCTTCTTATTTAAGTCATTGTTCGAGAGATTTCTGAAAGCTTATTTGTAGGAAATATCCGAGTCTTCTGCCGGATAAGGCCTCTTCTTAATTCAGAGTCTATTTCTTCAATCGAACATGTTGGAACCGATGGCTCAGTGATGGTTTGTGATCCAGTTAAACCACAAAGTGCACGTAAAATCTTCCAGTTCAACAAAGTTTTTGGGCCAGCAACTACTCAAGGTAAATCAATTGTAGTTCAATACATCTTTTTTTAGTTTTACATCATCACTCTCAACTTTTTGCAGATGAAGTGTTTAAGGAGACACGACCTTTGGTTAGATCTGTCATGGATGGATATAACGTGTGCATATTTGCTTATGGCCAGACAGGTTCCGGCAAAACCCATACAATGGTATGAGGCAAACCATGTCATACAATAATTTCTAAGTTTTCTAGGAATATATTTTGGTCACATCTAATGGATCTTCTATCTCTGTATTTTGGTGATTAGTGTGGTCCATCTGGTGGGCTGTCCAAGGATTTTGGAATTAATTACATGGCCTTGAATGATCTCTTCAACATATCAACTTCTAGAGAGGATGTCAAGTATGATATACGGGTGCAGATGGTTGAAATATACAATGAACAAGTTCGTGATCTTCTAAATGAGGACAGATCAAGCACAAAATATCCTTTCACACCTTACATATTATTTTTGTTACTTTTGTCAAAGTATGATTCTTTTTGTTTTTGTGTTAGTTCCTGACATTGAGTTCACATTAGATATAAGGGCTTCCTTGAACAATGGTCTATTGAACCTTCCAGATGCAAAGATCTGTCCAGTGCAGTCCCCTTCTGATGTTATCAATTTGATGCAGTTGGGTGAAAAGCACCGAGCTTCCGGATCAACAGCAATAAACCATAGAAGCAGTCGTTCCCACAGGTTTGCACAACTGAACTAACATTGTCTTGAGGCTACTTTCTACTGATGTTTGTTTTCTGTTATTCTTTTATTATTTGCTGCAATTGACTTCGGATGCTTTCTTGCAGTATCTTAACTGTTCATGTAAATGGAAAGGACATTGCTGGCAATGTGAGCTGTAGCAGTTTGCACTTGGTGGATCTTGCAGGAAGCGAAAGGGTTGATAGGTCAGAAGCTACAGGAGACAGATTGAAGGAGGCTCAGCATATTAACAAGTCACTCTCCTGCCTTGGAGATGTCATCAACGCATTAGCTCAGAAAAACTCTCACATTCCTTACAGAAATAGTAAACTCACCCAACTACTACAGAGTTCATTAGGTATACCTTATTGGGTGGTCCAATGGTTCTACATCTCTGACCCATCTTTTTAGCATCATAATTTTTTTCTGAATTTTTTTTAGCATCATAATTTAACTCCATGGCTTCATCATGCCTGAATTTGGCTTATGCCTGTTGACTATTGTTTTCTGTTTGAGTAAAATTAAGCTTCCTAGGGCAACTTTTTCTTCAAATTCAAGCTATATATGCAATTCTAACTTCTCTATACATTTCACATCATCAATGACAGGGGGAAATGCAAAAACGCTAATGTTCGCCCACATAAGTCCGGAAGCAGAATGTTGTGCAGAAACCCTTAGTACACTGAAATTTGCTCAGAGGGTTTCTACTGTAGAACTTGGAACTGCACACGCAAACAAAGAAAGCAGTGAAATAAGAGAGCTTAAAGAACAGGTAACTTTCTGGTCCGCTACAATCCAGTGGTCGACAATGTAATATGATTATCTTTTTGTCCTGTTGCACTGAGCTAAAATTTTGTTTCTTTGGTCATTTTATTTTTGGGTGAAATATCTGATAGAACATTTTTTTCCTCAAAACAATATGTGTTTATCTCTGAAAATATCTGATAGAACATTTTTTTCCTCAAAACAATATGTGTTTATCTCTGACACTCATGTCGATTGAATATTTGTTGTTTCATGATCTTATATTTGACTTTATGTATGCCATTTTGTTTCCACATGCCAAAAAAGGTCTGAAAAGTTAGCCTTTCTTCAGGTAGACACTCTGAAAAAGGCATTAGCAAACAAAGAACTGGAAAAATCGTCTCTTAAACTGAAGGAAAATGCAACCACAAGTGAGAGAACAAAGCAAGTACTGGATCGCACCCCCCCTAGGCCACGGAGATTAAGCCTAGAGAATGCTAGTTCTGATAAAGGCAGGATGCCAGAAAGAAAGATACTGAAATCGCCTCGTTCAGCTATGGGTATAACCCATGACAAGGAATGCAAGACTGATGGCTTCCGTCACACCAACCACCACAAATCACTAATACAGGTGCATCTTGGTCTTAGTGTATTTCATATCATTCAATGCTGTGGCAGCTGACATTTTTTTTTCCATGATCGTTATGGAAGATGCCAACGACATGTGCTGAAGATCTTGTTAGAGAGGAGGAGAAGATAATTTGTACAGTTGATACAGTGGAATTTTGCCAGCTACCCCCTGAAGCTTATAATCTACTTAAGCAATCAGGATTAAATACTCCAGAGGCAGCACCATGTAGGTCAAGGAACCTGTTTACTGAAGCAAGTTGCGGTGATGCTCCTTCTTCCACTGCCAAATTGGAGAAAATAATGACAGGTAGTGCAGTGAAAAAAGGATCTCATCTAAGGAAGTCAATTCAAAGCAGCATAGGGAGATTGATTCACGGCACTGAAAGAAGGTACGCCCTAGGACACATGCTTTTTCTTGTGACACGTATTACTGATGATAACAGCCTTCTTGTTTCTGCAACTTTACAGGAACGCGCAACATTCAGCACAAGGGACTCCAACTAAAATCACAACCAACACGTGCCATAGTATTGCCTCTCCAGTTACAGCTGATATTAGGTTAAGGAGAAGACAGTCACTGACAGGTATCCCGCCACAACCGTCAACTACATCACGAAGATCCTCTCTTGGAGGGAAGTCGGATACAAGTGAGTTTTCAGATCCAGTGAACTCCATTTTGCTCTGATGTTTACATTGATCCTTAAAATCATAACAATGTAGGCTCCTCTAGCGTACTGATCAAATCAGTTTATAGTTAGGGTTTTTGTGCCTGCACTCTGGATGAGTTAACTGAAGTGTAACCATTGCCTTGTGATTTGATGGAAGGTATAAGAAATAATCAAACCACCAGTGCATGTGCTGCCAGCAAGTACAAGCCACTGCCATTCTCCTGGATCCCATGGCCTGAACAAGGTCAATGCCCACTTACTTAGCTGATCACCCTTTACCTGCTTGCTAATTAGTTTCCCTTGGATAGAGAAAATTCTCAGGGGGATTTTTTTAATGCCCTTAGAATTGTACATGCTCAGCTAAGAATTGTACATGTCATGCTGATACCCAGTTGACACTAAGGAGTGGATACATTTGTTTTTAGTAGCACTAGGGATGTTTACTGGTAAAACAAGTTGCTGATATAAACTAGATTTATTTTACTTCAGATTATGATGTACTCTGCTGTTATGGAACAAAGGATGCTTTGTCTGATCCTCACATTACTGTACTGAAAGTGCTTTTGCTTTATTGTCAGGTTCAAACGACAAAAGAGGTACAAAACCACCACCTCCAGTGAACTCGGCAGCAAAGGCGAAAAGATGGCTTTGAATTTGAAGCAAGACTGTCAGAAAATTTTGAAGCAGAGCTCGTGTCATCAGTTAACCATAGTTTTAGATCTTAGGCAGTGGTTACATTCTTTGTAACAGCTGAAACATTAGTTGTACAAGGGGGAAGCGTGTATTTGTAGTATTCTGAATTTCTATCATGGAGCAACTCACTTGTTCCATACATTAGTTCTTTGCTCAAATTAATTGAACCGAGCACGAGCGCTTCTGAAACAGTTTTCACTGCTCCAATGGATATATGCACGAACCACTTCGGAACACATGCACAACACAGCTAATGAAAATCAAAGACGTGCACAGATTTATTCATTAGCAGCATCACTTTCATGTTTGTTCTCATTTCTACACATGTCAAGTAGCATCAACATCTGTCAACATCGAGTAACTTTAATCTTTGCCTAAAAATCTATTGCACTCTTCTTTCCTCTCGTCCTAGTACAGAGCTGTATACATCCGTCAGCAAAACTGTATCTCCCAACTATCTTTAATTTCCTTCCTATGTTGTGTATATTCTCCTCACTCTGTAAGCATAAGTATGCATAGTATGCATGGGTCAGGAATTTGAGGTTCAAGCAGACCATAACCTTCCGAAAGGAATAAACAAGTATGGTCAGGCCCGCACCCCTCTACCTATGATGTTAGTCCTGTGACTTCCTTTGGAATCAGAGATAGGAACCCAATCGGTAACAGAGTACAAATCATCTGTACACCCAAACCCAGAGCAAGATTGTCAAACTGTCCTGTGGTGAGGTTCAAAGCTGATGCCAGAGCAGACCCCAGGAATGAACCTAGTGTTGAACCAAAGTTGTTGATTGACATGAAGAGAGCAAACAGTGTGCCCTCGATTCCAGGTGGGCAAAGCTGTCCTGACAGGATCAGGAATGGCATCATCCTGCCAAACAGAAGCATTCTAGTCAGTTGAGATCAAATGCCATAGAGCTACTTACTTCATAACTAAACAAAAGCATACTTGAACTGGTTGATTGCATCACCCAAAGCAGAACCCCACAGCACCATGTACTTATCGGCAATTCCATACTGAACATGGAACCGTGACACTAAAACAATGTCCAGTAGGGTAATTATGGCAAGACCGACATGAGCAAACCTGGAAAAATCAACAGCCCATGTTAGCAGCGGACATAGCAGCTTTGAATTGATATTTATAAAATTTTACTGTGGTCAATGACTTCTAAAAGTTTAAAGTCGGTGTCTTGGAACAAGAGTTACTAATCACAAGAACTACAAACCTTATTTATTTAATAAAAAAACAAAGTTGGGCTAGAAGGGGCTTGATAGTACAACTAGATGTGACCAGCTGTGGCTTATAGAAGCATAGCTTGATGCACAAAGGGGAAAAGGGGCGGTGCAATCCAACATGCATTCAGTTTAAGGAGCATGTGCATTTTTTTAGGGAAGATACCGTAGGGGAGGCCCTACTGCGCAATTTATTTTACTGTCAAAAGAAACAAAAAGTTACAGGAAAGGAAGACAAAAACCTGTACAGGTGAGACAAAACCTGTACAGACGAGACAAAAACTGTACTGTGGAAATATGAAGGAACCAGATAGGTGCTCGACAAAGCTCTTGAAACTTAGCTCAAAAAAGAAGAGGTGACAACTTATTCGAGTACATTAAACATCTATTTTTTTCAAGATAAATAATGAACTTATATTAAAGCTACTTTGTCCCATTACTCCATATGGACATGGTGACAAAAGGATAGCAGCCACACAAAGAAAATTCAATGGATAACTTACACAAGAATATTCCTGAGCTTCTTCTGCTTAAAATAGCGGTTGTAGGTATAGGTGCCAAGCATTAGACTGAACCACCCAATCACACGAGCAGTCCCTAGAAAGGATGCCTCCAAATTTAGGTCCTCTGTTTGATAATAGAACATGACTGTGGAGATATTTGGAATTGTTACATTTGAAAAGAAAAACCATGCCATAGGCCTGGAAAAATAAAACAAAATTACCAATTAGTACCTTCTATCAAAATTACCAATTAGTACCTTCTATCAAATTAGCCGTATACAATGGACAGAATATATGAAAAGGATCTTTGCTTACCGCAGAATGTTTGGCTGCTTAAACGCTGCACACAGACTGAAGAAGGCTGATCTCAGAGACAAACATGGCAAAGAATTAATCGACCCATTGTGTTTCTCATCAGACTCAGTTCGCTTTGACAGTGGTCTCGTTTTATTATTTTTACGAGTTCCTTTTCGCCTTTTAGCGCCCTCGTATCTAAGTGCTTCACTTGAGCCTTTTTCAGAAAAGGCAGTAACAGAACTCTGATTGTCTACATACTTATGTTCATCATTGACACTGTGGAATCCTTTTGGAGAATCCTCAACAAACATACAGGAAACTAGTTGCAAGAATGGGAGGGCTGAGAAAACAACATATATAGCATGTATGGGAGATTGGATAATGCATATCCTCCTAGCAAGCTCCCAAAAATCCCGCCTACAGCCATCGATGACCAAGATAGTGACTGTAGATCACCGGCAAACTCTGGCCTGGAAAGAAAAATCAGTAGGTTTTCACAATACTCCATAGCAGCATACCAAATAGGGATAAATGAAACATCAAGAAACCTACCCTGCTGATCTAACTGCTTCTGCAACCATTGCATCTATAACAACATCTGCCATTGCAGATCCCAGATTCTGTACTACGAGCAAGGCAGTAAGCATATTGGCTGAGCTTCTTAAAGTTTGTGATAGTCCGAGGATAAGCCACGGAAGTAGAGAAAGGAAGCTAGAAATTATCAAATAGGGTATACGCTTCCTCTGCTTAATTGGAATGCAGTCTGACAAGATCCTGCAGAAAACAATTGGCATATAAGCAGGCAAAAAGTAGGATTTAGATTTTACTGAGAAACATGAAACAGAATGGATGCAGTTATGCATGAGTGGAGGCATAAATCCATAAATAGGTTTCTTAAGTAGCAAGGAAATATTGTGAAGAAGCATGCAGGTCTGCAGGCAGGAAGTTAAATGGAGCATACACACATTAACCATTTGTCGCTAAAAATCGTTGTTGAATCACCATTAAGCTTCGATACTAGCACTAGAAGAACAGCAATAGATGATACACAAGGGATCACAAGGGAATGGAGCATACACACGTTAACAATTTGTCGCTAAAAATCGTTGTTGAATCACCAGTAAGTTTCGATACTAGCACTAGAAGAACAGCAATAGATGATACACAAGGGATCAAAACCTTACCCGTATATAGGTTTAATGCTCCAAGGGAAATATGCAAGGGAGACCAGAAACTGCGATGTGGAGGGTGATAGCTTCATCACGTCCTTCATTTGGTAGGAGACAGCTGTCCAGACGAAAGACCTGAAACCCTAGAATGTTCGAAGGAAACATAATTAATTTATTTAGCAGGGTCATGTGGAAAAAAATAGAGAGCAGTAAGCGTGTGAACAAGCAAAGGCTAGGCTCTTGGTAATGCTTGAAGTTGAAGATGTTGATTGATGAAACAATGATCCCGAAGGTAACTACATGCTAAGGAATTGATTTCACGAATCAGCAGAGCATGGCAACGTGAATGATCATATTTTCTAGTTCCGTGCCTTATATCAGAAATCAGAAGTTCAGAAGATAGCAAGGCATTTTTGCCCTATAATCAGACCACTTATCTTAAGGCATTTTTGTGTATTGTTCAATATGTCAATTTTTCCCATGGGTTGTCATATTTTTATGTTGTTCAACAGGCGGGCAATTACTTAATCAGAACTATCCAGTGATCAGATCATGTTTTTAGAAGAATAAGGCGATAAAAATGGTGAGGAACGAGAGAAATGGATGAAGTAGATGAGGCAGACGAGGCAGGAGGGGAACGCCGCCGCCATCCCGGCCACCACACCTCACGATGCTGGGTCCGACGGCATTGATTTTATGTAAACACGACGGCTGGCCAGAAATCAGAAGGTCAGACGAGGGGGGAACCGGGTCTCCTTCCTTGCAGTTCCAGGAGCCTTCAGCAACGTGCGGGGCTGACTTTTTTTTTTTTTTTTTTTTTTTTTAGCAAAACAGGCATTTTTGCCCTATATATACCCTACTAGAAGTATCTAAGGCATTTTTGTGTATCTGATCTGATATGTCCATTTCTCCCAAACAGCGTCATGCGATTAGATTGAGATCTAAACAATCAACAGGCGGGCAATTACTAATCAGAACTATACCGGAAACGAGCAGTGATCAGATCATGTCAGGGCAATAGAAGCCTAGGATTCTTAGAAGAGGAAAAATGGTGAGGAACGAGAGAAACCTGGATGAAGTAGATGAGGCAGACGAGGCAGAGGAAGGAGGGTCCGAACGCCGCCGCCATCCGCCCCGGCCACCACACCTCACGATGCTGGGGGGCCGCCATGGCTCCTTTGCTCCCTCGCGCTCCGTGGTGGGGTTAGGACACGGTATGGATCCACATCCACCGGGCACTGGGAGGGAGGCGGAGGGGATGAGAGGTCAGACGCCTCCAACTATGCCGGATGTAGGGGGGAACCCTCTCCTTCCTTGCAGTTCAGGAGCCAATCCGACGGCCGACACGTCACGACGACGCTTTCCATTGTTGGAGGACCGGATCACCGGAGGGGCGGACGGCGCGATTTGGGACTTCTTTGTGCGCAGACCGCAAGCTCCCAGCACGATTGCGTCGGGGGCCTAGATATCTCTCACTCAAGGCCTCATTATAAACTTGAAGAATATCCTTGATCTCATCACGGGAACCGCACCCTTTGAAAGAATGGCACTTCTCCAAATTAATTTTACGTGGGATGCACGGCAATATAAGTCCAAAGCATTCTTGACATTCTCCCTATTAGGGCCTTGGCCGATGGAGCCACTTTAATGCCCATGAGAACCGATGACCGAGAACAAGATTTTCCCAATAAGAATAAGTAAGGAGAGATTGGATGGAATGCCGTGAGGCGGTTTTGAAAGATTCCGGCTTATTACCATTTTGTTTGTTAAAACCCAACTTGGTCATGATCTTTTGTAGATTTTCTTTCCGCATATCAAGCTTCAAAGCACGTAAAACGATTTTCCTTAGCCCTCTTTTCTTCATATAGGCCGTAGGCTGTAATGATATTTGTAATCAATCTTGCACAAAAGCCCGAGATATGATATCGGGAAGGACCAAACGAAGTCCGTTAGCTACCTAGCTGATCGGACGGAATCGTCCTAACTCCTCCGGATTTTCCACCTTTGGTATAAGCACAATATTTGTATCATTTTTTGATGGATCCTCCTCATGCAAAAAATTGCCAGCTGTGTTTCTTCTACCCAACCAAAAAAAGTTTTTCATCACAGGTTGGAGCTCGTTCATGCGGTCTCAGGTGTTGCCTGGAGGCTAGGTTTTAATTTCACCTGGCCGGCGAGTGTTCTTTGCCTGACAGGGCGCGATGATTAAGCTCCATGATTCTTTCAGGATTCCATGGGGATCCTTTTTAACATTTTTTTTTCTCTCACCACCTAGATACGCTGTGTATCTTTGTTCACCAAACCATCTAGAGAAATTTTAGAGTATCTTTGAAATCTGAATGCGACTCCCACATAACCTCATACTTGAATTGCTTTCTTTTTTTACCAAGACCGATTTGGCTGTAAGGATCCATGAGCATGGGAACTCGCTTTTTTCGTATAAGAGGCGTCCATTCAAAGATTTCTCCTCTCTTGTTTCCCCCATGCTCTTCAATTTCTAATGATAGTGTCCCAAACACAAAACTCTAGTGTTATTATTATGCTGATGCGAAACTTACAGCAAAGGCATTATCAAAAGAGCCAACGTGCGGGGGCTGACTGAAACTGACCGTCCTGAGATGGGCTTTGACGAGGGCCTTGGCCTGGTTCCTAATGTTGGGCTTTTTGTTTGGTTTCCTTTTGTTGCCAAGTTTTGTTTTTGTTTTTTCGAAATGAAAATGCCAGCTGTGTTTCTTCTACCCAACCAAAAAAAAAAAGTTGATTTCATCACAGGTTGGAGCTCGTTCATGCCTCTCTCAGGTGGTCACCTGGCCGGCGAGTTTGCCTGACAGGGCGCTAACCAAACAGGATTCCATGGGGATTTTTTTTCTCTCGTATCTTTATATTAAAGAGAAATTAGATCGTTTTTACAAGGCCCAACCCAAGACCGATTTGCTGTAAGGATCCATGAGGAATTTTTCGTATAAGGATTCCAAGAGGCCAAGGCCGGTTTGGGATTCAAAGAGTCCACAAGATGAAACAAAGGGGGCACTCACAAACTCACAACAACGCAGTACTAATGCTGATCGTTCTTCCCTGGTACAACAATCATGCCACGCAGCAAACAATTATCCACCAATTTAATCCTGATCTTCATCCGCTGGTACCAAAATCATGGCACGCAACACACAGTTATCCACCAAATGTTTTGTACTTTGAAACAACAGTAGAGTATCACAGCACAGCAGAACTGAGCAGAAAGAAGGCACAGGATGAGATTTGACAAGGAGCAGCATTTGCATATGCACAAGTAGCAAACAGCTGGGGGTAGTAGGAGTAAGGATTAAGGAATTTACAACAAATCACGAACAGCAGCAGTTGATGCTGCATGGAATGGAAGGAATGGTCATCAATCGAGTTCATCAATCACTCTGCTAATCCCCACCACTCACCAATCACTCCCGACAAGAGCAACGCACGCACCGCAAATGATTATTGTTTTTTTTTTTTTCGTCTCGTCCCCGATCCCCATGGGAATCCGGCAGGTGGGGGAGCGAGCTGGAGCTGCAGGCTGGAGCTGGTGATCAATCATGTCATGGGGCCAGGCGGCTAGGCCAATCAATCAAGCAATCAATCCCACCCACCCACGTGGCCACGCCGCCTCACCTCTCCGCCTCCGCCTCCATCTCCGCGTCCGACGGCGACGACAGCTGCGCGGCCGCGAGCGCGTCAGCGAGCGCGCGCATGGCGCTGACCTGCATCTGCAGCGCGGCCACGTAATCAGCAGCCTCCTCCAGCAGCGCGGGCGCGGGTAGCTTCCGGCATCCCGGGACGAGGCGACCCAGCACGCGGAGCCGCTCCTGCACCTTCTCCTTCTCCTTGCCCTTGTTGCCCTTGATCAACGCCGCCGCGTTGTCTCTAGCCTGCTGTTGCACCACCGACGACGGAGGCGGGCGACGCCGCCTCCGGACCTTCCCGCCCGCCTTGACGAGCACGCGGCGACGGCTGCATGCCGCGCCGGCCAGCAGGATGGCGCGGCTCCACCGCGTCTGTCCCTCGTGCCGTCAGCGCCAGCGCCGAGTCCGCCGCCGCCTTCACGGCGCGCGGCTGCCCACCGCCGCCCGTGGCGCGGAGCGCGTCCAGTAGGCGACGACCGTACACCCCGCGCACCGCGCCGCTGCGCCACCTGCTGGCCTGACTCTGCGGCGGCGGCGCAGTAGTAGCAGCAGAGCTGCCGCCCTTGCGCGGCGTCGTTCGGGACGACGACGGCGACGCCGACGGAGAGGAGATCATCGCTGCGCGACTTGCCAGCCTGACTGACCTGGCCTCCCGCCGCCCGATCAAGACGGAGCAAGGGAACCGGGGAGGGATCGGAAAAGGGGCAGGCCGCAGGGGGAGAGCGCTGCTGGTGCTGTTGGTGGTGGGAGAAAGGGGAAGGCGAGGGAAGGAGGAAGAAGAGAGGAAAGCAAGCGGAGGGGATTGGTTAGATTAGCAACGTGCTTTGCTTTGCTTTTGGGTAGTGGTGGGTTGGAGGTGGGTGCGCCGAGCTGTTGCTGATGTGATTCATCATCGCATAAACTAATCCACGAGCCAGCGGATTAGAGTAGTGGAGGTGGAGGAGGGCTCGTTGCTTCCACTTCCACCTCTCCCTTCTTCTTTTCTTGCTTGGGGTTGGGTTTGGTCGGTTGTTGCTTCACCTTGCTTGCCCTTTATGACATTATATTGTAGTGCTCATGTTGTGTTGCACTTAAAATGGTCAGGGTGGGTATGCATCATGTTTGCTGCTGCTCCTCCACTCATTATTAGTAGCAAGGCCGCGTCACAACCTTAGTGACCCACTAGATGTCTAGATACCATGTGGAAGGCATTCTTTACCTTTATTAGTAGTTGTAGGCTGGTGTTATCTGACAATCAGGGTTCGAAATTGCCCGATATAGTTCGTCTATAGGGTTTACCGCTATGATTTTATCAATTGGTCTAGCATTGCCACTAATGAAGCTTAAGATTTTAGCTTAACCACCAAATAGTTTTAGCACCACTGATCTTTTTTGAAGAAAAAATATTCATTCCTTAGTTTGGAGGACTACAATCTATGCCTCTTTGTTAGGTTCTTTAAATGATACTGATCCAATAAACCGTTGAAATGTCTATCATTGAGTATTGAATGAATATGAATGTTAATCATAGTAGTGACTATGTTGACCGATATGATAAATGTTACTTCATCTCAAATTGTAAGTCGTTTGACATTTTTTACCCCAAGTTTGACCGGTCGTCTTATTAAAAAAGTTGTGCAAACATCTTGAAAAACTTATATTAATAAAGCAAGTCATGACAAAAAAGATGATATTTTTGCACACATTTTACAAGATACTAAAGTTTTTTTCGGCTATAGATACCACAATGTCAATCACATTTGTTTGTGAATTTGTGTTTCATTCATCGGTTGATTTTTTTTTTTTTTTCTTCATGTGATCGTAGCATACGCACGGGTAGTAGGTGTAAACATGTATTTTTTTTCTTGTAAAACGATCTAGTTCAAACGCACTCCTAAAATGAAAGGATGTGCATTTTTCTTGTAAAAATGACTTCAACGTTTAGGAAGTACAGTTTGAAATAGATCATAGTGACCAAATACATTTTTGGAGTGCGTTTGTTTAATGTTAATCATGATATATGGCTTTGCGGCATTTGTTTTTCTTTATGAAACAAAAGGGGGGGGCGATAGATCCACCTGACATAAGAGTAACTCTAACAACTTGACTAAATTTAATAGCCAAATTTTATTGTTTAGCTATTTTATAAAATAAAAAACTTATCAAAAAATAAGAGATCCACAACAAACTTGCTATTTTACAAAATTAAATAGCCATATATCATGATTAACATGTTTATTATTTTACAAAACTAGATAGCATATTTGTTGGAGTTCAAATTTTTCTCTAAAAACTCCATAAGTAGCCTACCTAATAAAGATAGAACCTGTCTTATTTTTTTGAGTGAAAAGATAGAACCTGTCTTAAAGTTGCTCTAAATGGCCACAAATGCCGAAGCTATTTCGGGTGGCCGAGTCTTGTTACTTTTTGGAGTAAGAGGCAGAGGAGCGGAGCCCAAAAATACAACATGGGCTCCGATCCGAAGGGGGACACTGACATGGGCTCGAAGAAGCCCAAGAGCTTTGCATCTGTGCAGTCCAACAGGAGTAAAAAAAAAGATAATGTACCATTTGGCGTTGTTTATATCAGCGCACATCTGGAGGCTGGAGCAGAGCTTCTGAGCAGAATCAAACAAGAAGAAGAAGGCGACCAATGGATTATGGATGCAAGCGGGAGCCGGGCTGCCTTCTTATGGATCTTGTCGAGAAATGTAAGCATAGAATGTGTTCTTATTATTAGATATAGGCTGCTTGTTTTTTCTAAGCTGTAATTCTGCCATTCTGGGCAGCCTACTGATGCGTATGCATGGCACTGCACGTTGTTGTAACCCAACTCTGATCTACGGAGTATTTGATTAATTTAATACTACAGTACAATGATGCGCATGGCTTGTGTTGTGTTGTGTGTATTCGAGAAAAAAAAAATGTTTGTTGTACAGAGCCTAAACTGCAACAGTAAATTTGTCACTCGGGTCTCGAGCAGGAGCAAGCCAAAACTGTTTGAACTTTTGAAGGAAGAACCCCATCTCCATCCACAACCAGTCGTCCCTCAGTTCTTAAAAGATAAATTTATCGGATTCCGGATATCTTATTATAGCCGTACTAGCTAGTACTTGTTTTCTTCTGACATAAGAGCTGGCCTGTTATTTCTTCAGTAGTTTATGTATTATGGATAACTGAATCCATTTTTGTAATTTTTTATGTCTGCCATGCCACAGTTTGGAATTCCTGCTCATGGTCATAGACCTAGCAGTAGTGGATTGCCAAGACATGTGCTACAATTTTTTTAGTTGATAGTGGCTTGGTGCAACTTGGTGGTATCTGCATATGCTTTGGCCTAATTCTTGGAATCTTGATCCGTTTCTTGTGGCGGTTCAAACGGTTGTAGGCCCTGCACGGTATCAGTGAGTATGGGGATCAGTGAGCACTAGATAAGCTCATTTTTTCGGTTGAACGGTTGAGGAGTGCAATGCTGCATCTATTTTAATTATATCAGGTGATTTTTAAATATGCGCCATGGATGTTTTGGTCGTAGTTTAAGCAGCCAATATATATTTAAAAAAAAGAACAGCAGGAGCTCTGCCCCTCAATTAAGGAAGGTAAGAAACTTTTTTTTTTTTTTTAAAAAAAAGCAGCCAATATACATGTCATTTGAATCCTGCAGAGCTTTGCAGTTTTTCCCTAGTTCCTTTGATCCCTTTTATTTGGGGCGGAAAACATGAACTGAACACTGGAGGAATTGTTTTTGTCCTCGTTCCAGGACTGTTGGGTTTCCAGGCAGTATTTCAGACGACCATTTATTTTGACATTTTTTGCATGCAGAAAGAGCACCAAGACAGCGAAACACTGACAGCAGAAGGGTTTTGAAAGCTTGGTCAGCTAGGCAGGACTCATGAGGAGCATGCGCCCCCCACATGGAGATCTCGTTCCTGCATCAAGCAAACAGTCTTGACGGGCAGTGTAGTGGCAGATTATATATACGGAGTATTACTGTAGGACTCGTCTACTATCTGAGAATTAAGACCTATATTAGGCTAAAGAATGGCGCAGCGCCTGCATGATCCCGCGGAGGACGCCAATGGCGACGGCGTAGCTTGCTTATTTTTCATGTCCACTTGGTGACAGAATAAGCAAGCGGCAGTGCGACTGCAGGCTGTAAACAAGGAGGAGATAGACTGCAGATGGGTTCAGTCAGATTTGATTCTGAGCTCACTCCATGCATGGTTCGCACCGTTTTTTTAGAGTTCAAGGGCCAAAATTGCCCTGGCCTTTCATTCAACATAAAAGACCATAAATGAATTCAGTTACAGCTTCCAGAACTTCGTTGATTTCGCGCCACGAGGGAATTTCGCTGACACATCCATCTTCCAGAACTTCCTTGGCTGTTGCTTCGATCTTGTTGATGTAGATCAGCAGCAAACCCCCTTTTTCCTGCAGACATAACACAACCTAGTTTTGCAGCGTCCCACTTAGCATATGAAGCAGTATTTCCATACTCTTCCAGCCTGGTTGTTAGTCTGGTCTACTATATGTGTATATAGTTCTAATACCGGCTGACTGATCTGCGATGGAGCAAGATGCCACAGAAAAATACAGAAAACATTGTACTCTGTCCCTGCCAAAATAGTTGATACTATAGGTATGAAATCTGGACAAGGTACCCTGCTTTCTGACTTAACTGAATCCGAATGTAATCGATAGGAAAGCCATTTGAAAGAGACATTGAACAACCTAGTTTTGCCAATCCCACTTAGCATATGAAAAAGTAATTTCCATACTCTGAAAGCCTGGTTGTTAAAATAACAAATTTCATGTGTATATAGTTCTAAGGACCGAAAAACTGATCTGCGATGGAGCAAGATGAAATTTGAAATTTTACAGAAAATTTTGTAGTTTGAGTTGACATCTCAATTTTTAGTTGATACTATAGGTATGAAATCTGGACAAGGTAAACCCTGCTTTTTAAAACTTAACTGATGTGATTTTTTAATCGATAGGAAAGCCATTTGAAAGAGCCGTTGAACTAATTGTCTGTGTGCACGCAACTGTGCGCTTAAGTATCATCAGTGCGGCTAAGTATCAGTATCCGTTCTGCTCGTGCTAGACAGCATACAAGGCTCTGGCTCTCACAGCTGGAGTGTTGGAGCTAGCACTTAGCACTCACTGATACCACCATTTCACCTGAGATCAAGAACTTCCAACAGAACAAAAACGAAGGGACTATACATCGAAAACGGGATGACAGCAGCTCCTGTACATAATTGTTCTTTTTGGGAAATGAATTAATAATGTAATATTGTTGTAAGTAGGTGGCGGCTTCCCACCAGATGCAATGCAATGCAATACAGCTCAGTTCCCCCAAACTCCCTGAATTGAGGAGTCTGAGTTATTCAGCAAGTAACTAACACACACTGACACATGACCACCAACCAATGCATCCACACTCATCAACCCCCACCACCCATCATCATCAGTTAGCTAGCTAATCCAATACCAATCCCCACACAGTACTACTACCACCACCTAATCACTCCACCATTTTCGCCTTGGGCTTTCTCTTGACTCGCTCTCGGTCTCGGCTCTCCTCCAGAACCAGAACAACTAGACCTGTTCAGCAGCTGGTGTCGAGCATGCCCTCGTGGAAGGCAGCGACGCGGTCCGGGGTGACGCACTGCGTGATGAGCCGTGCCCCTGGCTTGTGGGCCCACGGCTTCACCAGGATACACGTGGCGATGTAGTCCAGGTTCGTCAGTGGCACGACGTGTGCGGGCGGGCCCCAGCCGTAGTCCACCTCCGCGAAGCCGAGGCGCGTCCAGTCGGACACCAGCAGGGTCCGGTAGTCGGACGTGATCTGGTACGGGTCGACGCCGGCGGCGCCCACCTCGCCCGCCGCCCACCGCGCGAACTCCGCGGGCATCCGCCGCTTCCCGTCCTTGATGATCTTCACCACCTCCGTGACCGAGGAGCCGGCCACTTTCCCCGCGGGCGCCGAGACGCGCATGATGTAGTAGCAGTTGCCGTAGAAGCCGGCGCCGCCGCGCGGGAGCGAGGCGTGCAGCATGGGCCGCGCGTTCATGGCGAAGCAGAGGTGGACGGGGAGTCCGGGTCGAACCCGGCTGCGCGGGTGCGGCTCTGCCACGCCTTGGCGATGAGCACCTCGAACGCGGAGCACCACGCGGCGCCACCGTGCGCCGCGCTGTACTGCGCCTTGAAGTGGTTGATGTAGTCGGCGGAGATGTCGATGGCGAGGTACTCCAGCCGCTTGCTGTCGGCGTCGGGAGTCGGGAGGCGCCCCACCAGCGCGGACGCGGGGTCCGGGATCGCGTCGCGGCCCCACTGCGGCTCCACCGACACAACGCGTTCGGCGCCGCCGCGCGCCAGCTCACCGACCGCGTTCATGAACTGCGCGGCGCCCGGGCCGTCGGCGACGGCGTGGCTGAAGCGGAAGCCGACGACGAACCCGCCGCAGGCGAAGGAGGTGACCTGGACGAGCAGGACGAGCGCGCGCTCGTCCTCCTCCTCCTCCTCGGCGGGGGGGGTGGGAGGGAGGAGGTCGTCCTTGGGGACCATCAGCGGGGCCTCCAGGTAGTCGACGTCCTCGAGGGTGCAGGCGGTCTCGGCCTCCGTGAACCACACGCCGGCGTTGCTGCAGTCCACCGCCTGCTGCGCGCCGGACTCTGACAGGACCAGGCGGCCCGCGAGAGGGTAGTAGTGGACCAATGCGCGGGCCAGCGCTCGCTCGATGGTCCTGGCCGGGCTGGCGCCGTCAATGCCGCCGCCGGTAGCGGGGACGCCTTGAAGACGTGCAGCGACTCGATGAGCGCCATCTGCGTGGGGTAGCGGTCCAGCCAGGAGAGAGGCGGAGCGGGCCGGCTGGCGTGGGCTCGGCCGGGACCACCAGGCGCGCCGCCAGCCGGTCGATGGACTTGGACTTGGCCGCCGCCATGGATCGAGCAAGCAAGCACGGGATGGATCGGAGTTGGGTGTTGGAAGGAAGGGGAAGGGAAGGGAAGGGAAGGGAAGAGGCAGGGGATTGGGGACCAGGTAAGCAAAGCTCCCCTCCCCTGTTGCTGCCGCCTGCGTTTGATTTGGTTGTTGGATTGACTTGGACGGGAATGGTGGTTGCTGCCGTATTTATAGGTGTTTTTGATAAAGAGTGGGTGATGGGTCTTGGGGGTGATGACGAGGATGAGAGTCGGACGGAAGGCGTCGTCGGGGGCCCACGCGTTCAGTGGCGTCAGGGTCAAAGATGTTGCCACGGTGGAGCCGAGCTGGGTGGGGCCTTGGGCTCTCCCAATTCGTGGTCGTGGGCTCGTGGCCCTGCTCTATCCATCCAATCCTCGTGCTCAAGACACTGTAGCACTGTACCCTCGTGACTGTTTGATTATTAGGGATGGCTGCAGCATCGTGGTTCTAAAAATCTGGATTTTTCTTCCCGTCCAATTTCTTACGACTCTATGACTATACTATAGGATTTGGTTTTTACGATTTTATTAATCAATATAAGTAAAATCTACGTTTTCCTATGGTTTTTTTTGTGTTCCTGAATTTTCATTCTGATGTGACCTAAAGATCTTTTTCATAAGTAGAATCTGCTTATAAAGTAGGCCTACCATTTTAATCAAGATAAGTAGAATCTACGATTTGTTTAAGTCAATCCTCAATAATCATGTATGATTCCTCCTAACTACAGTATGGGCCTACGACATCGACGCACTCGATCCATTTCTCAATGACGCCAATGTAAATATGTTTTCTTCTGCGTTCTCACTCGTCGATCCGCATTAGTCAGTATAATACCACTCTCAAGTCTCAATCATTTAGTATATACATACAAAATCCTTTTTAAAAAAAAGAGAGTACACATCTAGGAAAAAAAAGACGTAGCCGCTTGGCTCATCAACTACTTATAGTTGGGTCAATTAATCATTATATTGTATTATATACATAATATACAAGGAGTGGTGGATCACTGACTAGTCCGGGTTATTAGTTAGCAGGATATAGTAGACACGACGACCTTGTGCTGCCGCTGAAACCAATTTGTCACCTGCCTACCAGTTCTGGCACAGTCACGACTCACACAGACACAGACAAGCCAGCCAGCTGAGCACAGGAGCAGGAGTCAGCCGACGCAGCAGCAGCTTCTCGCTTCGCGTATGCATGCATGCGCCATGGACATGGTTCGTCTCCGACCTGTTCGGCAACAGGAGAGGAGCCGGCAGGAGCCCGGCCAAACATGTCCCAACTTTTACCCATTCGTCGTCCACCCACGTTTAAACTCTTTCACCATCAGGCACGGATTCCTCTGAAAGCGACGTCCCACCGGCAGAACTCCGCAGCCAGCCAGTCAGCAAATGACTCGGAGCCAGCCAACCGGAGACGCATGCCATTTCCATGCGACGCCGACGCCTTCCGATCCAGTAGTGTGAAGTCACGCTGTCCGGCCTATGCCGTCTGCGTATGCTTCCTCAATTAAGCAGGGCACGGAAGCTACCGAGTCGTCTTGGAGCGAGACACGACACGGTCCAAAGCCAAGGCGCGTACCTATACGTACTGTACGTCGCCATCGTTTGCCCGTTAAAATTACTTGTTCCTCCGATCCTCCTCCGGCCTCGGAGCCAAAGCCATGGATCGGGTGGTCAAATTGATCAATAATCATCGTATATATATCATCACGGAAGAGGACCACGGCGGGTTAATTGGTAGCCAGATAGAGACAGATAGAGACGGCTATAGTGCCACTGCCGTACGGGTCGATTGGTTTAACTAACACGGAAAGCACTCACTCACTACGCATGATTCATCATATCTAGAGTAGCGAAAAAGGAAGAAATCGAGCACGGCGACGACATGGGGATGCCGCCCGCCCTTGTTTATTGCTTGGGTGCGTGCACGGTAGGCGGCTGGCATCCGAGGATGCTTTCCAGCACGCTGTTCGTACGCAGGCACGGGAGTTGAAGCCGCCTGCCTCGCTTTGTTGCTTTCTTTCCAAAAATTAACAATACGGATAGACGATCACACTGGCACGAGAGTGTACGTATACCCAGCCATATAATAAAAATATCTTATTTCTATGACCATTTTCTTTTTGTTAAAAAAGAGAAACAATACCGACATATCTCAAAATTAACGACAGACGCATAAGCTTCCCTAAGAGATTGAGCTAGTACATGTTAAGATTGATGAAGTCATCATAAGTACCTTATTTAGGCCCATTTGACACAGCTCCACTTCACAACCATTTTTTTTAGGCTTTTGCTCTATGAACAACTCCATGAGTGGAGTTGGAGCCGTTTGGTGAACCGTTTGACAAAATATCTCCACCACTAAAACATGATCTCACATATTATCATGTAGGGTGAAGTGGAGCTGGATGAAGCTACTATTTGGCTTCATCATATCTTAAATATTTGTGGAACACGATTTAAGGGGCTTCTTCACTGGAGCCGTTTTGTTTTACCCCGTTTGCATAAAAGGCTCCAAGCGACTCATGAAGCCCCTCGACAAGCCATGCAAACATCTGCGAGTTAAGCGGAGGATTTCAATCCGACTACACACATTTGACCGCAAGAACCTCTAAAATAAAAAAATATAAAAGACAAAGATACGCCGAATTCCGCTGCCTTTTGCTAACTAACCAAGACTTTTTTTACACTTTTCGTGTCTTTTTTCGCAAGTGTTCCTCGATGTGTATGTGGATATACAAAAGCGTAGTGCTTTGCTCGCTCTAATCTTTTTCTAGATAACTAACTACTATAGGATAATCATCATCAATGGTAGTGGTAGCTTATAATTTGAAAACATGCCTTGCAAGTTGCAGGCATGCGGAATGTGTGGGAGGAGGGGAGGGAGAAGATATCCAAAGCACAGGGTAGGTGCGCGTGCGCTTCTCGCTTGTTTCGTCAGACAACCCAACCTCTTCTTTTCCACTCCACTCCAGCTGGGATCATCGATTCATCGTTTAGCGTAGGGTAGCCTCGTGCGACGCATATGTTGTCAACTCCAGTATGATGATTGCGCATCTAGTCTAAAAAACATAAATATATAAATAAATTCACTAACAAAGAACCCATATTAACCGAGTACTAGGACGCCCCGACCGTTGCCCCTGGCGGAGGCGGCGGCGTCGCCACCACCCGGCGCCCGGCGGCCTCCCAGGCCCCGGCGCCCGCCACCCACGCCTCCCCTCTCATCCCCTCCTGCCCTCTCTCCAACCCCCTCCGTCCTCCCCCTTCCTGTGTCGCGAGGGAAGCGGCCCGCGGGTGCCTCGCCCGCTGGTCGATGTCGGCGCCGCCGCTGGACCGGATCCGCCGCCACGCCCGGATCGGCGCCCCCGCCCCCGCCGCCGCGGATCCGGCCTCCCCACCTCTCCATCGCCGTCCGCACGAGCGACCAGCTCCGGGCCCGTGCCTCGCTTCCGCTCGAGGCCACCATGTTGGCCTCGTCGGAGACCGCGGCGACGCGCCCCACGCCCGGACTCGGCCATCGTGCCCCTTTCCCGGCATCCGGACCGCCCGCCTTGCCGCCGCCTCCGTCGTCTTTGGGACTGCAGCGCCTCCGTCGGAGCGGACGACGCGCCGGCCGTGCCCTCTTCGCCGGGCGCGTGGGTGCCGGCACAGCCCCCCTTTCCTCACCAACGCCGACGCGTTCGCCATGGCGGGCTCCCGTGCGGGTGACAAGGCCGTCCGTGGTGCTCGGCCGGGTGGCGACCGCGGCACTCCTTGCCGCCAGCCGCCCCCGAGCACGTCATGCTCTGCCGCCGTGGCCTCCTCCTCCGTTGTTGTGTGTGCCATGGTAACGACGTCGATGCTGCTACCCGTGGATGAACCCCTGGAGGAGGGTGAAGTGCCGCAGCTGGGGACGACTGTGGACCATGGTGGCTCTATCGCCTGCATTGCCGCCGGGACGGCGCGGCTAGACCTCGGCGTCACGGACGGCTCGCTTCTCGGCGTTGAAGATGTCCCGGACGAGGACGATGCGGGGGCGCGATGACGCCTCGGGCCCCGACGTCCCTCATCATTCGCCCATCCGCCCCTCGCCTGATCACCAGGGTCCACCCTATCCCCCCATGCCGCGCCCTTCCACCCTGGGAGCCGTTCGGGGGCGTGCAAAGCATCGACGGTGGGGCGACGACGACGACGGTGACGCTTCCGGCGATGAGCCTTCCACCGCCCAGCGGTTGTACCTTCAGCCAGCCCGTCGAGCCATTGAGGTGACGCCCCCGCCTGCTCCTATGGGGCCATGCCTGGGGTCCAGCTCCGCCTCACGTTCGGTCGCCATCCCCTTGGAGGGGCGACGTCGTTGTCGTGGTGGTGGTGGTGGTGGTGTCACGGCCAGGGACTGTAGGCACAAAAATCCTACTCCTTGCTGCCGCACACACTGACAAGCCGGAATAGCTAGCTTTACCCTGCCCGGGCGTCTTGAATCGAAGGCGTGCCAGTCAATTTGACCTGTTAATTGACAAGGAGGTAAACGTGAGATCTGGAACATGCCTGGTGAGACCAAGACAGTTCCGCATGTATGGCTCTGAAGCCAGATGTAAAGACATATAGCTATGAAAGCTATCTGTCGATGAGTAATGAATGCATTCGGTAAGCAAATATGAAGACATGATATGTAAACAATTACCGAATGAACATAAACGACATGTTTGAACAAGTAAAATTGATCACCATGATGTACTAGTGTAAAGCTCTATTGCATGGATCGAATTAATTGACAACATGGAAGAAAATAAATCATGAACATCATAATGGACATCCACGACACATGAAGAGGGAGCTACCCTACGTAAAACGTATACGAACCCTCAACGAAGAAGGAGCTACCGTACGTGCAAGCGTATACGAACCTGCTAGAGAAAGAACTACCACACGTATAAATGCACACGGACCTGCTGTAAAGAAGGAACTACCACACGCATAAACGTACACGAACCTCCTGTGAAGAAGGAACTACCACACGTATAGACGTACACGAACCTGCTGTAAAGAAGGAACTACCACACAGATAAACGTACACGGACCTGCTAAAGAAGGAGCTACCGTACGCATGCACGTATACGAACCCACGACGAAGAAGGAGCTACCGTACGTATGAACGTATACGAACCCGCAACACGTGATAAATTAAAGCACAACCGTGTTCGGCAAGCTTGTTGAATCGGGGTCCATGAAGAAGGAACTACCCTGTGTAAAGACCTATCAGATTAAAACGATCTCTAATCCACCGGATGATTAGCTCTAGATTAACCCAAAGATCTGTATCCACCGGATGACACAGTCATGTCCTAATCTAAACACATACGAACCCACAACATGTAACAACCTAGATTGATCTAGCTCGGCTACTATGAACAGATAGATCTAGTAACAAACTAATGATAAACATTGAATGAATTGATGTCAACTAGATCTAACAAAAGATAAAGCCGAGACGTCTCAATCTAAATTGGGCAAAAAAGTATGTGCAAACATAATTAAATAAATAAATTGAAAGCGCTGCAGACACGTGGTAACTTAATGAATTCATTAGATCTTGCCGAAATCTAATGAAGCCGATAACTAGCTCTAAGCCAGATCTTAGCCCACCGGATGGCTCATGATCGACAAAAGAACCCTCTTGCCCCTGTTAGCTTAAATCCGCCTGACGATACTAAGCGTGAACAAGACTTCTTGCAATAATCTAAATCCGCCTGACGATACTAAACATGGTGCAAGGTTGCCTGTACTTACAGAGGTCGACGGGTCGATAAATCCTCTTGCAGTAGATCGACGACACGACTGGACTCGAAGGTGGCCGGAGCCAAGGCACGGAGCCCGGTTGTTTGTATTGATTTGGGAATATTGTTTACAGTCGCCGGGGGTCTCATATTTATACCCTGGGCTTATTGAGTCCTAACCGGTTACGAATAATAACTAACATATCTAGCTAATCACGAATTAACTAACAAAATATCTAGCTAAGATACAGCGTCCTCCAAGTTTTCTTGGAGTCGTGGGAATTGCGCATGATGTGGGCCCTCGTCCCTAGATATTCTTCTTGACGTTCCACGCTTGCCGAACCATCTCACGCTCAGCCTCTTCTCGGACTCAGGCTCCTTTAGCCGAATAATCAGCGGCTTCCCGAATGCTACAGTACCGTAGCCGTCTCTCTGCTGGCCGAATGACTCTTTACCGAATGGACGCGTGCTGGTCTCATCAGTCATCTGGGCTCTACCAAATTTTGGTGTTAACAGGGACGCCCCTACCACTCGTGTGCCAGTGGATCAGCGCCTTGGTCCATAGCCGGTCGAGCGCGTGCCCGTGCACCAGCGACTCGGCCCACGCCCTCGTCGTCGACCTTCGACTTCTCGACACCACGTTCCTCGAGTGCCTGCGCCAGTCGATGCCGATGGCTTCATGCTTGTCCAACGGCGTCACCGGGGGCGTCGTCGCTCTCCATCCCATGCTCCGCCTCTCCGTCGTCGCCAGCGGCGTGTGCCGCCCTCACTTGTCGGCCTCTACTTCAACTGTCTCGCGGCCGACCACGTCGCCGCCCAGTGCACCTCCTCATCCCGCTATCTCGTCTGCCTCGGCACGAGGCACCGGGCCCGGGATTGCAAGCATCGCCATCACCAGCGTCGCCCAGCTGTGCACCACTCAGCGAGCTCTGCGCACGCGCGCCCACGCCAGAGCGTTGCCAGTGGTTGCGGCAGCCAAAGGGCTCTTGACACGCCGTCGATGCATGTCGCCCAAATCCGTGTTGGAAAGATTATTTGTCCGCTCCTCGGCCGACGACGTAGCCGCCAGGGGGGGCGCCCCGTCATTGGCCATGCACACAACGGTGGGGGGGGGGGGGTCAATCGCGCCATTGTCGACGTCGTCGCCGCCGCCGCCGCAAGCCCTCTACCGCGGCCATCCTCGTCGCCGCTAGTGTTGCTGCTGAGTTGCCGAAGGCCACCGTCGCAGCAGCAAGTTTCGCCGGTCCTTTGGCAACCGACCTTCGTTTGGCTGTGGAGCCACCCACTCGGGGGGATCCTATGCTTGATGAGACCGTGGCCTCGCGCTCTGCACCATGCCCGTTGCAGCGTCTTCGCTCTCCAGCACCCGCACCTCCAGTGTTGTTGGATTGGTGGGCTGACCTAGTGGCAGCGGAATATATGTCCATCTCCACGCGCTCGTCGATGTTGGTTGAGGCCCAGGCGGTGCTGGTGGAACCCCCTTCGCCTCCGCGCATGGTTCAGCTCAGCCGAGGATGTTGTGGCGTCGGAGGAGGTCGGTGAGGTCACCGCTACAGTGGCTTCTCCGCCAAGGCCCTCAAACGCGACTATCGCCGAGCGAATTCGGGAATGGATATGCATCCCGTTGGACTCCCCGCTGATCAAGGGCAGGCCGAAGTTGCGCAGACCGCGCACGCCGGCAACAGTCGTCCGTCGGAGCTCCCGGCTGGCCGCCAAGCCCCGCGCGGCAAATGCGACGCTTTAGGCATAGTCATTACTGATGCAGAAGATGGGCATTGCCACACAATATCAACCGGCTGACTTGGATGCCGCTCGCGCGTACTTCGCCGCGTTCACGGGTCCGCTAACGCTATCCAAGGAAGAGGCTATGGAGGTACTCTTTGGTGATAGCTTCGACCCGCTCGCCTGGAATCTGAATCTGGACGGGTTGGATGAAGAGGGGCAGTGAGACTCTTCTGTTCCACCTAGTTTGTCGCCTAGTCTACTTGTAATCACAATCTCTTGTTGCCCTCGAGCCGTAGTTCAAGAATCCCCCGGATTACTAATGTTTGTGTTTGTGTTTGTGTTTGTATTGTAACCTAAAACTCTCTTCTTCTTAATGAATTACGTGCAATGCACGTTCGAGAAAAAAACAAAGAACCCATATTCTTTGCGAACAACAAAAGGCAAACATAAATGTAGCACTCTTGGCTGGTTTCGAAAGGAAAATTTTCCTATACTTGTATGCTTTACTCTATAAAACAATTGTAACTGGTTCATTTTAAATCAGAGAAACTATATGAAATCAGTAACTAATACAAATGTTTGTGTTCTATTTATAAGTCGTTGCTCTATTTATAAAACATCGGCACCAAACTAATACCAACTTTTTAAAAATTGGTATTAGTTTTTGTAACTAATACAAATGTTTGTGTTCTATTTATAAATATTTGGATCTTATAAGTAACTAATACATATTAGTTTTGTTGCTCGTAGTGATGACTGTTATTTTCTAAAAAAGATGATTAGGTCGACCTAAATGGTCTAACATATTCCAAGTACATGGAAGATCTCGATGGTGACAAAAACCTCATGAATGCCATGCCATGCTCCACTTCAAGGATCCTATTTAACTATCCCCGCTTCACCGACGACTTCCACGCTTGTGCCCGCGATGGCCTCGTAACGGCTCTTGTCGACCCTCGGGGATGCTGTGGCACCACGGGTTGGCGACATCCCCGCCATGGGGCCGGCCGTGGGATCTTCCGACCCGGATGTGTTCGTTGCTTCTTCCGGAAGCCCATCGACTTGCTTGAAACGAAAGGCGCCAAGGGCTCTGGCATGCCTGGCTCGTCGATGCTGCCACCCAAGAGGACCGCTCGATTCGCCGCTAAGAGTGGCCAACAGGATCCAAACCCGGAGGTGCAAGCGCGCAAGGTCATGCTCGGCTCATGGGTCTGCTTGCCCAAGCTGACACGGACAACGTCTCCTTCGATGAGTTTCACCAGGCGCTGATGTCCATGCCATTGGAGCAGTCCACCATTGCCTTGTAGACTCTCTTCCAAGGAAAGGCGATGAAAAAGTTGTGGCGGGTGCGGAGTTGAGCGTGCTTGATGCAGTGACAACAGCTTCGCGTTCTGGTCGCAAAAAAACTTGTTTTCATTCAG
>JADLZK010000452.1:0-25027 GCA_015847255.1 Hyparrhenia diplandra
ATGAGTGCTGGAGCTTTGTGGGCTTGTCCACAAGTTCTTTTAGTTAAGAATATTAAGTTTTGGTTAGTTCATATGCATACCGGTTTGGTTATCTCGTTGCTGTCCCTGCTGTTATTCTGGAGCAGTCTGCAATGTTTCTGTCATAATTTTAATTCGGTTCGTGAGAATTGGCTGAAAATTTAATGGATGACACTAGACTTCAGTAGCTTTCCAAAGCCGTATCATGCACCTTAATATCTATTTTGAGCTAGGAGATATGATTGTTCGAAGTTGGGGTATCTGTTCTGCCAGACAGTTCTGCAACCTTACTGTTTTTCTCAGATTCGACCAGGTTAATAAAATAATCTGGAAAAAGTTAACAACATGAAAGTTGTAGAGAATTTCATAAGCTTTCCAACGGTATAAAGAACGTCCTGTTTGGATTTCTGGAACTCCGGCAATCGTCGAAATACTGATCTGCTGTCAGGGAACTTCGTCCAGAAAAATTGTTAACTTATATGTCTCATGTTGTCTGACTTTTGAGAGAAGTCCTAAAGCTCATTTATGTGTTGTTGGTTAACAGATGGCGGCTCGTGGTAGAGGACGGGCCGTGGTAGAGGTCGTGGTCCGATTGACCTCTCGAGGAATTGATGAATCAGCTGATGCGGCACGATGAACCGAAATTTTATGCAGGGTGGGCAAGCGGAGGAGTGCCTCACGCGCCCCACCACCAAGGGACAAGCGGAGGATTTCTTTGCAAGGTCGTCCTCCCGTATTCACTCACTCCGCTGATCCATTAGCGGCGGATGATTTCTCACGTGAAGTGGAGAAGAGCTGAATCTTGCTTTCGGTGTCTTTACCGATCAAGAGAAGGTGTTGTGCAGTGCTGGGCAACCCGTGGTTCAGCTCAGTTTGGTGGGAGTCTTATCAAGCCGCTCGTCCGATAATGCTCCTGCAGCCACTTGGCAACAGTTTAAGGATGCTTTTAAAGATCATCATGTCCCTGAAGGTGCAATGGACATAAAAGCAGATGAGTTCAGGAGTCTCCGCGATGGGGCGCATGACCATGAGCTTAGTATGTTGATGCCTTCACTCAGCTGTCCGCGCTATGCTCCCTTTGAACACGGCGAGGGATGACAAGAACAAGCAGCGTCTCTTCCTCAAGGGTATCTACTATGATCTTAAGTTGCGCTTGTCGGGGAGGGAAGTATGAAAATTTCCAAGAACTGGTGAATGATGCCATCGTCGATAACTGCGTGAGAGTGAGCGGGACGGGAAGAGGAAAATGAAGGGAGAATCTTCATCAAGCAATTCACGTCGTTCGTTTCAATTCCCATCGGGTAACCCGCCAGAGGTTCCCCAATAACTTGACTGGAACCGCAACAACAATCACGCGAGACCATTCTATTCTCTGGAAATCAGCATCCACGGCGTTTCCGGAATCAGCAGGGGGAAATCAGCAGGCACCACTCTCGGCTCTAATGCCACTCCTGTGAAGACTGGTGGTCCAAATGCTCCTTTCAGATGCTTTTCGTTGGGTGCGAAGGACACTTTGCTAATGAGTGCCCTCGGAGGATGAACCCGCAGATATCTCAGAAGCCCAACAATGGTAATCAGAAGCCCCGCTACGGACGTGCCAACAATGTGTCTGCTGAGGCTGTGCAGGAAGCTCCCGGAATCATGATGGGTACGTTCACCATCAACTCTATCCCTGCTACAATACTTTTTTTGATTCCGAGCATCGCATACTTTCATATCTCGGATGTTTGTTAGAAATCATAGCATTCCCATGGTAGCATTGAAATATAACATGCAAGTCAATTCACCGGTGGTACAATGCAAGCTACATGTAGTTGCCCCTCTATTAACCTTTCTTTAAGGGGGTAGCATTCCCCAGTTGAGCCTATTGTCTTGAGAACCTCGGTATTGATATGATCCTTGGAATGGATGGATGGATAAGCACAAGGTGCTAATTGATAAGGGGGGGAGGATGATTAAGCTTATGTCACCAAATGGGGAGAAGATCGGTGCTGATGTAATAGTGCAACCACCAGCTACAGCCATAGTGAACCAGCACAGTGAAGGTGTTCATCATCAGGATCATGTTGTGGATGAGTTTCCGGATGTCTTCCCCGATGATTTGCCAGGTATGCCACCTGACCGCGACATTGAGTTTATTATTGAATTATTACCTGGCACTGCACCTATTGCTAAGCGTCCATATAGGATGGGGGGTCCTGAATTAGAGGAACTTAAGAAACAATTGAAGGAGTTGCAGGAGAAAGGATTCATACGTCCTAGTGCTTCACCTTGGGGTGCTCCTGTGATTTTTGTTGATAAGAAAGATGGTACTCAGAGAATGTGTGTGGATTACCGCTCTCTAAATGAAGTTACTATCAAGAATAAGTATCCTCTACCCAGAATTGATGATTTGTTTGACCAGTTGAGAGGAGCGTGTGTGTTCTCAAAGATTGATCTCCGTTCTGGTTATCATCAGTTGAAGATTCGAAGCTCTGATGTGCCTAAGACTGCCTTCACTATAAGGTATGGGTTGTATGAGTACACCGTTATGTCGTTTGGGTTGACCAATGCTCCTGCCTACTTTATGTACATGATGAACAAGGTGTTCATGGAGTATCTGGATAAATTTGTGGTGGTATTCATTGATGATATTCTGATATTCTCCAAGACTGAGGAAGAACATGCTGAGCATCTCAGGTTAGTCTTACAAAAGCTTAGAGAGCATAAGCTGTATGCTAAGCGTAGTAAGTGTGAGTTCTGGTTGAAGGAAGTATCTTTTCTTGGTCATGTGGTCTCTAATGGAGGGATATCAGTGGATCCAGGCAAGGTGAAGGATGTGTTAGATTGGAAGCCACCTACAGATGTGTCTGAGATTCGTAGTTTCCTTGGCATGGCTGGTTACTACAGGAGATTCATTGAGGGTTTCTCTAAACTTGCTAAGCCTATGACTGCTCTGTTAGAGAAGAATGCAAAGTTTGAGTGGTCTGATAAGTGTCAAGCTAGTTTTGAAGAATTGAAGGCAAGATTGACTATGGCTCCTGTTCTAGTGTTGCCAGATCTGAGTAAGAAGTTTGCTATATATTGTGATGCCTCTCGTCTTGGTCTGGGGTGTGTTCTCATGCAAGAGGGAAAGGTTGTTGCGTATGCATCTAGGCAGTTGAAGAAACATGAATTGAATTACCCTACACATGATCTAGAGTTAGCAGCAGTGGTTCATGCTTTAAAGATTTGGAGGCACTATTTGATAGGCCATAAGAGTGACATATACACTGATCACAAGAGTCTGAAGTACATCTTTACTCAGTCTGACTTGAATTTAAGGCAACGTCGGTGGTTGGAGTTGATCAAGGATTATGATCTGGAAGTGCACTATCATCCTGGAAAGGCCAATCTTGTTGCAGATGCACTCAGCAGAAAGAGGTACGTTAATGGGTTGCAAATGACAGCTGAGTCTGAAGAATTGTGTCTGGAGTTTGAACAATTGAATCTAGGTGTTGTTTTTAACACTATGGAGATTGAGGTAACCCCTACTTTAGAACAAGAGATAAGAAAAGGTCAGTTAGAGGATGAGAAGCTGAAAGAAATAGCTGAAAACGTAGTCGTTGGTAAGGCACCTGGCTTTCGCCTTGATGACAATGGTACATTATGGTTTGGAAAAAGGATCTGTGTGCCTGAAGTGAAGTCCATCAGAGATGCAATTTTGAAAGAAGCTCATGAGTCTGCCTATTCCATTCACCCTGGTAGTACTAAGATGTATCTTGATCTTAAAGAGAGGTACTGGTGGTGTGGTATGAAGAAAGAGGTAGCGCAGTATGTTGCCGGTGTGATACATGCCAACGCAGAAGAAGGCGTAACACGAAACCTGCCGGATTGTTGCAACCGGCGCGATTCCCGTGTGGAAGTGGGATGAGATTGGTATGGATTTTATAGTGGGTTTGCCGCGCACACAGAGTGGTTATGATTCTATCTGGGTAATAGTGGATCGTTTGACCAAGGTTGCTCACTTCTTACCAGTCAAGACCGGGTACAAAGGTTGGCGGTTAGCTGAGTTGTACATGGAACGAATTGTTTGCCTGCATGGAGTTCCTAGTAGGATTGTGTCTCGATAGAGGTACGCAATTCACGCCTCACTTTTGGCGCTCGGACAAGAATCTTTGGGAACTCGGTTGAATTTTAGTACGCTTTCCATCCACGCATCGATGGTCGACAGAGAGGGTTAATCAGATACTTGAGGATATGTTGAGAGCTTGTGCTTTGCAGTATGGAACTAGCTGGGATAAGAGTTTGCCTTATGCTGAATTCTCTTATAATAACAGTTATCAACAAAGTCTCAAAATGGCACCGTTTGAAGCTTTGTATGGGCGTAAGTGCAGAACACCATTGTTTTGGGATCAAGCAGGAGAGAGTCAGGTATTTGGAACTGATGTGCTGAGAAACGCAGAAGAGCAAGTGAGGAAGATTAGAGAGAATCGAGAGTGGCCCGCACATCGTTTAAAAGCTATGCCGATAATGTAAGAAAGGATTTGAGTTTCGAAGTAGGAGATTATGTCTATTTGAAAGTGTCTCCTATGAGGAATGTTAAGAGGTTTAATATGAAAGGAAAGTTAGCTCCAAGGTATGTTGGTCCTTTCCGGATATTAGCCAGACGTGGAGAAGTGGCTTATGAGTTAGAGTTGCCCGCTAGATTGTCGGTGTGCATAATGTATTCCATGTGTCTCAACTCAAGAGGTGTTTGCGCAGCCCGAGGAACAAATACCATTGGATGAGCTTGCGGTTGAGAAAGATCTTACTTATGAGGGAGTATCCCATCAGAATTTTGGAGACGCCAGAGAGAGTCACTAGAAGTCGAGTGATCCTGATGTGTAAAGTTGATGTGAATCGATACTCTGAGGCGAGAGGCAACTTGGGAAAGAGAAGATGAGTTGATGGAGAATTATCCACGACATTTTCAGTAAAGCTCAACCAAATCGACTAGATTTTCTTTAAGGGGGGTAGATTTGTAACACCCTTAAATTTTTGCATGATTTTTAAATAGCTAAATTGATTTAATTATGCAATTTTCGTGATGCATTGAATTTAGTAAATAAATAAATTTTATGAAATTAAAATTTATCATGAGGTAGTAACATGTTGTGCACTCATGTCGGAGCATAATTTATTTTTGTGATGCTTGTCTTTCGATTAGTTTGACTGCTTCTGAAATTCATTTGAAATGCTATTCAAATAAAAGAGAAAGCCATTTTATTTATTACCCTTCTCCATTCCCATTTCAGCCCAAAGAGCGGCCGGCCTCTTCTTTCTTTCTCGCCCCAAGCTCGTGCTCGGCCTTTTCCTTTGGGCGGCCCACTCGGTGGGAAAAACAGCAAAGAAGACCTAGCCTTTCCCTTGACCGGCCGACAAGCGGGGCCCGCGTCATCCCTTCCCCGGTTTAACTCGACCGAAGTTCATGCTCGAGCCGGACCGAGCCACCGACCCGACGCGATTTCCTTCGATTTCGATGCAATCCGCTGCCGCACCCTATAAAGCCCTAGCAAAGAACGCCCGCAAGCCCTAGTCCCATCTAATCGCCGCCGCCCTAGCTGGCAAATGCCGTTAAAAACGCCGCCGTCATCGGATTCCGCCGTCGGGGTTCGATTCGCCGCAAGCTTCGCCCCGGCCTCATCGTAGTTAGCCCTAGTGCTTTGTCTTGTTTCCGCGCACGCACCGGGTGCCCCTAACCCGATCTTTTGGCTCAGATCGCATCACGTGTGAGCGCCGCCGACGTCCGCCATCTTCACCGCGAGCCATCCTCAAGCCCTAATCGAACGCTGAAGTTCTTGTCGTGAGATCGCGAGGTCTTCCTCTTTGTTTTGAGCCAAGTCGCGTCAAGTTTGGTGCCACCGAGTGGCTGGAACAGTTACTCCGCCGCCGCGCCGGCCATGGCGCCCGCCGTCTTCTCTCGATTCGGTGAAAAGCGCCGCCGGACAGTTTAATCTCGGCCGCTGATTTAAAATCGTGACGGCCGATATAAACCGATACCCTTTTCGCCCGGAACTTTTACAAGTTAGACCCTGAAGTATATGGTTAATCATGTATGAACGCTTGGCGGCTTTGATCCTTTACGCTATGCCCCTGAAAGCGTATTTTCTGTTTAAACTGCACCAGTTCACGTTTTCTCCACTGGAAAACGTATTTCCAGGTTCTCAGGTCCAGTTTACGCTTTCAGTATTCACAGTTTTGCCATCCAGATTCAAATGCCCATATCTTTCTCGTTTTAAACCGATTTGAGTCGCTCAAGATTCGTTAGATTCGTAATTTCGTAATCTACACATTAGTATCACTTTTAGTCAGGTTTGTGAACTTTTAAATTTCGGTTTATTAATAGTTAATTATTTTAATGTTAGTAGACTTGTAAAATCCATAACTTCTTTCGCTTTTTGGCTCGAATTTTGTGATCTTTATATCGATGTGATCGTAGCGACGAGTAGAATAGTTTTATGAGCTTTTCTTACTGTTTTCTTGCTGTTTGATGTACTGTTATCTTATTTGGCCTATTTTGCCGTGTTTGATTGCATGTTCGATTGTGTGTTGCTGCGTGATCGATTGAGTAGACGGTGATCAGTTCGGGAGCGGTCCAGATTATTCTTGGGAAGAAGATCAGCAGGCTCCAAGCTTCAACCAAGGCAAGTATAGCTTGGGATCATCCTTGATGCCCTATTCACCTTAATTATTAACTCATGATGCATGTGTCTTCCTTTGACCGCCACTAAGGATTTACCTAGACTTGATTCCTTGTTCATTGACACCTATGGGTTTGTGCATTGGGTAGTAATTGCTAGCGCTCAACCAATTAAACTTTACTTTGTTGTATGATTTTAATCTGGAGTAGCTGATGATGCCATGGTACATAGAGTGAAAGAGCTTGGAGGTTGTTGGAGGTGAAGCTCTTAGCTCTCCATAAGGACTCAATCCATTCGTGGGGATCCGGGATATACAGTACAGCTATGGGGGTCACGTGGCTCTGACTTTGGTTGTTCAAGGGGTCTACCTAGCTTTGTTGGTGGTTTGCCAGAATTGGGAGAAACGGGGTGTGAAGCTCTGTTGGCCACTTTAATATTGTTAGGAGGGTTTTTGAATGGCCTTATATGGTCTTCATTTGGTTAGGGACTCGCGATCCTACTCTGATGGAAACCATGACCCGTAGGTAAAGTGTACACCTCTGCGCAGAGTTAACTAAACTGACATGTCAGCCGTGTTCGCGGTTATGAACGGCCTTGGAACACTAATGGATAGATTGTGTGCATGCCATGTTGATATTAAATCGATGCTTATATCTGTATACACATGCGAATAATGGGTTTGGGATTCCTTTACCGCTTAAGCTTAAAATTTGACCAACTCTAAAAGCAACCGCAGTTAAGACAGTGTCAGCTTTTGAGCCTTCATAACCCCTGGCTATGCTTGCGGAGTTCGACATGGACTCACCCTTGCTATATCACATTAAACAGATCAAGGTGGGTGTGATGACTACGATGATAACTACCGTGATGAGTACTACTAGGCTTGTGGTTCACCAGTTGGCTTTTCCTGTGGAGTTGGAGCTTCCATGAAGTGTTTATCAGTCTTTCGTTTGTGCTAGAACTTTGATATTATTATTGAATTCAGTTACTAATTGGTTTGTAATAAAGTCTCAGATTTGATACTTCAGTGATTTGTCATGCATATGTGAGTATGATCTCTGGGCACATATGTATTCTATACTCATTTTTGGTCCTTTAAAAATGGGTATGACAAGTGCCTCACCCGAGATAGCCTAAATTTGAACAAGTGGACCATTAGAGAGTTTTCCTAAGAATCACTTGTCATGGGCCTCAAAGTAGCAATTGTTTAGAGTGAAATCTTGGAATTCCATCGAAAATCTCTATGTCGACCTACGTACCGAAATAAGAAGGGGAACGACACGAAATGTAAATAGGAAGTTAGGGTGGATAGGTTAGATGATGGTAGGATCAATTACATTGCGTTACCCAACAATTAATATATGTTTCTGCATGTCACATTAGGGACTGCTCGCGCTGATTTCAGCGTGAACTCAAAACAAAGAGAAGTTTCCAATCCGGTTATAGAATCGAGATAGACTTTTTCGCGGTTGTGGAATCAAGTGCCTCACCCGAGAGAGCCTAAATTTGAACAAGTGGACCAATAGAGTGTTTTTCTAAGAATCACTTGTCATAGGCCTCAAAGTAGCAATTGTTTAGAGTGAAATCTTAGAATTCCATCGAAAATCTCTATGTCGACTTACGTACCGAAACAAGAAGGGGAACGACACGAAAGGTACATAGGAAGTTAGGGTGGATAGATGAGATGATGGTAGGATCAATTACATTGCGTTACCCAACAGTTAATATATGTTTCTGCATGTCACATTAGGGACTGCTCGCGCTGATTTCAGCGTGAACTCAAAACAAAGAGAAGTTTCCAATCCGGTTATAGAATCGAGCTAGACTTTTTCACGGTTGTTGAATCAAGTTCCTCACCCGAGAGAACTTAAATTTGAACAAGTGGACCATTAGAGAGTTTTTCTAAGAATCACTTGTCATAGGCCTCAAAGTAGCAATTGTTTAGAGTGAAATCTTGAAATTCTATCGAAAATCTACGTCGACCACGTGCATCGAAACAAGAAGGGGAGCGACACGAAAGTTACATAGGAAGTTAGGGCGGATAGGTTAGATGATGGTAAGATCAATTACTTTGCGTTCCCCAACCATTAATATATGTTTCTGGAGGTGACAATAAGGATCGGCCGGGCGCTGATTTCAGCGCGAACTCAAAACAAAGAGAAGTTTCGAATCCGGTTATAGAATCGAGCTAGACTTTTTTTCACGGTTGTGGAATCAAGTGCCTCACCCTAGAGAACCTAAATTTGAACAAGTGGACCATTAGAGAGTTTTTCTAAGAATCACTTGTCATAGGTCTCAAAGTAGCACTTGTTTAGAGTGAAACCTTGGAATTCCATCGAAAATCTCTATGTCGACCTACGTGCCGAAACAAGAAGGGGAACGACACGAAAGTTACATAGGAAGTTAGGGTGGATAGGTTAGATGATGGTAAGATCAATTACATTGCGTTCCCCAACCGGTAATATATGTTTCTAGAGGTGACAATAAGGACTGCTGGCGCTGATTTCAGCGCGAACTCAAAACAAAGTGAAGTTTCCAATCTGGTTATAGAATCGAGCTAGACTTTTTCACGGTTGTGGAATCAAGTGCCTCACCCTAGAGAAGGACCATTAGAGAGTTTTTCTAAGAATCACTTGTCATAGGTCTCAAAGTAGCACTTGTTTAGAGTGAAATCTTCGAATTCCATTGAAAATCTCTATGTCGACCTACGTACCGAAACAAGAAGGGAACGACACGAAAGGTACAAAGGAAGTTAGGGTGGATAGGTTAGATGATGGTAGGATCAATTACATTGCGTTACCCAACAGTTAATATATGTTTCTGCATGTGACATTAGGGACTGCTCGCGCTGATTTCAGCGTGAACTCAAAACAAAGAGAAGTTTCCAATCCGGTTATAGAATCGAGCTAGACTTTTTCACGGTTGTGGAATCAAGTGCCTCACCCTAGAGAACCTAAATTTGAACAAGTGGACCATTAGAGAGTTTTTCTAAGAATCACTTGTCATAGGTCTCAAAGTAGCACTTGTTTAGAGTGAAATCTTGGAATTTCATCGAAAATCTCTATGGCGACCTACGCATCGAAACAAGAAGGGGAACGATTACCTAAAGGTACATAGGAAGTTAGGGTGGATAGGTTAGATGATGGTTGGATCAATTACATTGCGCTACCCAACCGTTAATATATGTTTTCGGATGTGACATTAGGGATAGCTGTCGCTGATTTCAGCGTGAACTCAAAACAAAGAGAAGTGTCTAATCCGGCTATAGAATCGAGCTAGACTTTTTCACGGTTGTTGAATCAAGTTCCTCACCCGAGAGCCTAAATTTGAACAAGTGGACCATTAGAGAGTTTTTCTAAGAATCACTTGTCATAGGCCTCAAAGTAGCAATTGTTTTAGAGTGAAATCTTGGAATTCCATCAAAAATCTCTATGTCGACCTACGCATCGAAAACAAGAAGGGGAACGACACGAAAGGTACATAGGAAGTTAGGGTGGATAGGTTAGATGATGGTTGGATCAATTACATTGCGTTACCCAACCATTAATATATGTTTTCGGATGTGACATTAGGGACAGCTGGCGCTGATTTCAGCGCGAACTCAAAACAAAGAGAAGTGTCTAATCCGGCTATAGAATCGAGCTAGACTTTTTTTTCACGGTTGTTGAATCAAGTGCCTCACCCGAGAGAGCCTAAATTTGAACAAGTGGACCATTAGAGAGTTTTTCTAAGAATCACTTGTCATAGGCCTCAAAGTAGCACTTGTTTAGAGTGAAATCTTGGAATTCCATTGAAAATCTCTATGTCGATCCTACGCACCCGAAACAAGAAGGGGAACAACACGAAAGGTACATAGGAAGTTAGGGTGGATAGGTTAGATGATGGTAGGATCAATTACATTGCGTTCCCCAACCATTAATATATGTTTCTAGATGTGACATTAGGGACAGGATTGCCGCGCTGATTTCAGCGAACTCAAAACAAAGAGAAGTGTTTAATCCGGCTATAGAATCGAGCTAGACTTTTTCACGGTTGTTGAATCAAGTGCCTCACCCGAGAGAGACTAAATTTGAACAAGTGGACCATTAGAGAGTTTTTCTAAGAATCACTTGTCATAGGCCTCAAAGTAGCACTTGTTTAGAGTGAAATCTTAGAATTCCATTGAAAATCTCTATGTCGACTAATGCATTAGAAACAAGAAGGAACGACACGAAAAGTTACATAGGAAGTGAGGGTGGATAGGTTAGATGATGGTAAGATCAATTACATTGCATTACCCCCAACCGTTAATATATGTTTTCGGATGTGACATTAGGACTGCTGGCGCTGATTTCAGCGTGAACTCAAAACAAAGAGAAGTTTCCAATCCGGTTATAGAATCGAGCTAGACTTTTTCACGGTTGTGGAATCGGGTGCCTCGCCCTAGAGAACCTAAATTTGAACAAGTGGACCATTAGAGAGTTTTTCTAAGAATCACTTGTCATAGGTCTCAAAGTAGCACTTGTTTAGAGTGAAATCTTGGAATTCCATCGAAAATCTCTATGTCGACCCACGCATCGAAACAAGAAGGGGAACGACAAGAAAGTTACATAGGAAGTTAGGGTGGATAGGTTAGATGATGGTAAGATCAATTACATTGCGTTCCCCAACCGTTAATATATGTTTCTCGAGGTGACAATAAGGGATAGCGGGCGCTGATTTCAGCGCGAACTCAAAACAAAGAGAAGTTTCCAATCCGGTTATAGAATCGAGCTAGACTTTTTCACGGTTGTGGAATCAAGTGCCTCACCCTAGAGAACCTAAATTTGAACAAGTGGACCATTAGAGAGTTTTTCTAAGAATCACTTGTCATAGGTCTCAAAGTAGCACTTGTTTAGAGTGAAATCTTGGAATTCCATCAAAAATCTCTATGTCGACCTACGCATCAAAACAAGAAGGGGAACGACACGAAAAAGGTACATAGGAAGTTAGGGTGGATAGGTTAGATGATGGTTGGATCAATTACATTGCGTTACCCAACCGTTAATATATGTTTCGGATGTGACATTAGGGACAGCCGGGGCGCTGATTTCAGCGTGAACTCAAAACAAAGAGAAGTGTCTAATCCGGTTATAGAATCGAGCTAGACTTTTTTCGCGGTTGTTGAATCAAGTGCCTCACCCTAGAGAACCTAAATTTGAACAAGTGGACCATTAGAGAGTTTTTCTAAGAATCACTTGTCATAGGCCTCAAAGTAGCACTTGTTTAGAGTGAAATCTTGGAATTCCATCGAAAATCTCTATGTCGACCTACGCATCGAAACAAGAAGGGGACAACACGAAAGGTACATAGGAAGTTAGGGTGGATAGGTTAGATGATGGTTGGATCAATTACATTGCGTTACCCAACCATTAATATATGTTTCGGATGTGACATTAGGGACTGCTGCCGCTGATTTCAGCGTGAACTCAAAACAAAGAGAAGTGTTTAATCCGGCTATAGAATCGAGCTAGACTTTTTTCGCGGTTGTTGAATCAAGTGCCTCACCCGAGAGAGCCTAAATTTGAACAAGTGGACCATTAGAGAGTTTTTCTAAGAATCACTTGTCATAGGCCTCAAAGTAGCACTTGTTTAGAGTGAAATCTTAGAATTCCATCGAAAATCTCTATGTCGATCTACGCATCGAAACAAGAAGGGGAACAACAACTAAAGGTACATAGGAAGTTAGGGTGGATAGGTTAGATGATGGTAGGATCAATTACATTGCATTCCCCAACCGTTAATATATGTTTCTGCATGTGACATTAGGGACTGCTCGGCGCTGATTTCAGCGTGAACTCAAAACAAAGAGAAGTTTCCAATCCGGTTATAGAATCGAGCTAGACTTTTTCACGGTTGTGGAATCAAGTGCCTCACCCTAGAGAACCTAAATTTGAACAAGTGGACCATTAGAGAGTTTTTCTAAGAATCACTTGTCATAGGTCTCAAAGTAGCACTTGTTTAGAGTGAAATCTTGGAATTCCATTGAAAATCTCTATGTCGACCTACGCATCGAAACAAGAAGGGGAACGACACGAAAGGTACATAGGAAGTTAGGGTGGATAGGTTAGATGATGGTTGGATCAATTACATTGCGTTACCCAACCGTTAATATATGTTTTCGGATGTGACATTAGGGACTGGTCGCTGATTTCAGCGTGAACTCAAAACAAAGAGAAGTTTCCAATCCGGGTTATAGAATCGAGCTAGACTTTTTCACGGTTGTGGAATCAAGTGCCTCACCCTAGAGAACCTAAATTTGAACAAGTGGACCATTAGAGAGTTTTTCTAAGAATCACTTGTCATAGGCCTCAAAGTAGCACTTGTTTTAGAGTGAAATCTTGGAATTCCATCAAAAATCTCTATGTCGACTCACGCATCAAACAAGAAGGGGAACGATACGAAAGGTACATAGGAAGTTAGGGTGGATAGGTTAGATGATGGTTGGATCAATTACATTGCGTTACCCAACCGTTAATATATGTTTCCGGATGTGACATTAGGGATCGCCGGGGCGCTGATTTCAGCGCGAACTCAAAACAAAGAGAAGTGTCTAATCCGGCTATAGAATCGAGCTAGACTTTTTCGCGGTTGTTGAATCAAGTGCCTCACCCGAGAGAACCTAAATTTGAACAAGTGGACCATTAGAGAGTTTTTCTAAGAATCACTTGTCATAGGCCTCAAAGTAGCACTTGTTTAGAGTGAAATCTTGGAATTCCATCGAAAATCTCTATGGTCGACCCACGCATCGAAACAAGAAGGGAACGACACGAAAGGTACATAGGAAGTTAGGGTGAAAGGTACATAGGAAGTTAGGGTGGATAGGTTAGATGATGGTTGGATCAATTACATTGCGTTACCCAACAGTTAATATATGTTTCCGGATGTGACATTAGGGACTGCTGGCGCTGATTTCAGCGTGAACTCAAAACAAAGAGAAGTTTCCAATCCGGTTATAGAATCGAGCTAGACTTTTTTTCACGGTTGTGGAATCAAGTGCCTCACCCTAGAGAACCTAAATTTGAACAAGTGGACCATTAGAGAGTTTTTCTAAGAATCACTTGTCATAGGTCTCAAAGTAGCACTTGTTTAGAGTGAAATCTTGGAATTCCATTGAAAATCTCTATGTCGATCTACGTATCAAAACAAGAAGGGGAACAACACGAAAGGTACATAGGAAGTTAGGGTGGATAGGTTAGATGATGGTAGATCAATTACATTACGGTAATATATGCGTTCCCCAACCGAACTCAAAAAAATATGTTTCGCATGTGACATTAGGGACTGCTCGCGCTGAGGATCAATTACATTTGCGTTACCCAACAGTTAATATATGTTTCTGCATGTTTGATTTCAGCGTGAACTCAAAACAAAGAGAAGTTTCCAATCCGGTTATAGAATCGAGCTAGACTTTTTCACGGTTGTGGAATCAAGTGCCTCACCCTAGAGAACCTAAATTTGAACAAGTGGACCATTAGAGAGTTTTTCTAAGAATCACTTGTCATAGGTCTCAAAGTAGCACTTGTTTAGAGTGAAATCTTGGAATTTCATCGAAAATCTCTATGGCGACCTACGCATCGAAAAACAAGAAGGGGAACGACACGAAAGGTACATAGGAAGTTAGGGTGGATAGGTTAGATGATGGTTGGATCAATTACATTGCGTTACCCAACCGTTAATATATGTTTCTAGATGTGACATTAGGGACAGCTGGCCGCTGATTTCAGCGTGAACTCAAAACAAAGAGAAGTGTCTAATCCGGTTATAGAATCGAGCTAGACTTTTTTTCGCGGTTGTTGAATCAAGTGCCTCACCCGAGAGAGCCTAAATTTGAACAAGTGGACCATTAGAGAGTTTTCCTAAGAATCACTTGTCATAGGCCTCAAAGTAGCACTTCTTTAGAGTGAAATCTTGGAATTCCATCAAAAAAATCTCTATGTCGACCTACGCATCGAAACAAGAAGGGGAACGATACGAAAGGTACATAGGAAGTTAGGGTGGATAGGTTAGATGATGGTTGGATCAATTACATTGCGTTACCCAACCGTTAATATATGTATCTGGATGTGACATTAGGGACAGCTGTCGCTGATTTCAGCGAAGTCAAAACAAAGAGAAGTGTCTAATCCGGCTATAGAATCGAGCTAGACTTTTTCGCGGTTGTTGAATCAAGTGCCTCACCCGAGAGAGCCTAAATTTGAACAAGTGGACCATTAGAGGGTTTTTCTAAGAATCACTTGTCATAGGCCTCAAAGTAGCACTTGTTTAGAGTGAAATCTTAGAATTCCATTGACAATCTCTATGTCGATCTACGTACCGAAACAACAAGGGGAACAACACGAAAGGTACATAGGAAGTTAGGGTGGACAGGTTAGATGATGGTAGGGTCAATTACATTGCGTTCCCCAACCGTCAAATAATATGTTTCTGCATGTGACATTAGGGACTGCTCGCGCTGATTTCAGCGTGAACTCAAAACAAAGAGAAGTTTCCAATCCGGTTATAGAATCGAGCTAGACTTTTTCGCGGTTGTGGAATCAAGTGCCTCACCCGGGAGAGCCTAAATTTGAACAAGTGGACCAATAGAGTGTTTTTCTAAGAATCACTTGTCATAGGCCTCAAAGTAGCACTTCTTTAGAGTGAAATCTTGGAATTCCATCCAAAATCTCTATGTCGACCTACGTGCATCAAAACAAGAAGGGGAACGACACGCTAAAGGTACATAGGAAGTTAGGGTGGATAGGTTAGATGATGGTTGGATCAATTACATTGCGTTACCCAACCATTAATATATGTTTCGGATGTGACATTAGGGGGACACCGCCGCTGATTTCAGCGTGAACTCAAAACAAAGAGAAGTGTTTAATCCGCTATAGAATCGAGCTAGACTTTTTTCGCGGTTGTTGAATCAAGTGCCTCACCCGAGAGAGACTAAATTTGAACAAGTGGACCATTAGAGAGTTTTTCTAAGAATCACTTGTCATAGGCCTCAAAGTAGCACTTGTTTAGAGTGAAATCTTAGAATTCCATCGAAAATCTCTGTGTCGACCTGCGTACCGAAACAAGAAGGGGAACGACACGAAAGTTACATAGGAAGTGAGGGTGGATACGTTAAATGATGGTAAGATCAATTACATTGCATTCCCCAACCGTTAATATATGTTTCTGGATGTGACAATAAGGATCGGCCGGGCGCTGATTTCAGCGCGAACTCAAAACAAAGAGAAGTTTCCAATCCGGTTATAGAATCGAGCTAGACTTTTTCACGGTTGTGGAATCAGGTGCCTCACCCTAGAGAACCTAAATTTGAACAAGTGGACCATTAGAGAGTTTTTCTAAGACTCACTTGTCATAGGTCTCAAAGTAGCACTTGTTTAGAGTGAAATCTTGGAATTCCATCGAAAATCTCTATGTCGACCTACGTACCGAAACAAGAAGGGGAACGACACGAAAGTTACATAGGAAGTTAGGGTGGATAGGTTAGATGATGGTAAGATCAATTACATTGCGTTCCCCAACCGTTAATATATATTTTTCGGAGGTGACAATAAGGATCTGCCGGGCGCTGATTTCAGCGTGAACTCAAAAACAAAGAGAAGTTTCCAATCCGGTTATAGAATCGAGCTAGACTTTTTCACGGTTGTGGAATCAAGTGCCTCACCCTAGAGAACCTAAATTTGAACAAGTGGACCATTAGAGAGTTTTTCTAAGAATCACTTGTCATAGGTCTCAAAGTAGCACTTGTTTTGAGTGAAATCTTGGAATTCCATCAAAAATCTCTATGTCGACCTACGTACCGAAACAAGAAGGGGAACGACACGAAAGTTACATAGGAAGTTAGGGTGGATAGGTTAGATGATGGTAAGATCAATTACATTGCGTTCCCCAACGGTTAATATATGTTTCTGGAGGTGACACTAAGGACTGCTGGCGCTGATTTCAGCGCGAACTCAAAACAAAGAGAAGTTTCCAATCCGGTTATAGAATCGAGACTTTTTCACGGTTGTGGAATCAAGTGCCTCACCCTAGAGAACCTAAATTTGAACAAGTGGACCATTAGAGAGTTTTTCTAAGAATAGCTTGTCATAGGTCTCAAAGTAGCACTTGTTTAGAGTGAAATCTTGGAATTCCATCAAAAATCTCTATGTCGACCTACGTACCGAAACAAGAAGGGGAACGACACGAAAGGTACATAGGAAGTTAGGGTGGATAGGTTAGATGATGGTAGGATCAATTACATTGCGTTACCCAACAGTTAATATATGTTTCCGCATGTGACATTAGGGACTGCTCGCGCTGATTTCAGCGTGAACTCAAAACAAAGAGAAGTTTCCAATCCGGTTATAGAATCGAGCTTGACTTTTTCACGGTTGTGGAATCAAGTGCCTCACCCTAGAGAACCCTAAATTTGAACAAGTGGACCATTAGAATGTTTTTCTAAGAATCACTTGTCATAGGTCTCAAAGTAGCAATTGTTTAGAGTGAAATCTTAGAATTCCATCGAAAATCTCTATGTCGACCTACCACGCATAAAACAAGAAGGGAACGACACGAAAGGTACATAGGAAGTTAGGGTGGATAGGTTAGATGATGGTAGGATCAATTACATTGCGTTACCCAACAATTAATATATGTTTTCGCATGTGACATTAGGGACTGCTCGCGCTGATTTCAGCGTGAACTCAAAACAAAGAGATGTTTCCAATCCGGTTAAAGAATCGAGATAGACTTTTTCACGGTTGTGGAATCAAGTGCCTCACCCGAGAGAACCTAAATTTGAATAAGTGGACCATTAGAGAGTTTTCCTAAGAATCACTTATCATAGGCCTCAAAGTAGCACTTCTTTAGAGTGAAATCTTGGAATTCCATCGAAAATCTCTATGTCGACCTACGTACCGAAACAAGAAGGGGAACGATACGAAAGGTACATAGGAAGTTAGGGCGGATAGGTTAGATGATGGTTGGATCAATTACATTACGTTACCCAACCGTTAATATATGTTTCTCGCATGTGACATTAGGGACTGCTCGATTTGATTTCAGCGTGAACTCAAAACAAAGAGAAGTTTCTAATCCGGCTATAGAATCGAGCTAGACTTTTTTTGCGGTTGTTGAATCAAGTGCCTCACCCGAGAGAGCCTAAATTTGAACAAGTGGACCAATAGAATGTTTTTCTAAGAATCACTTGTCATAGGCCTCAAAGTAGCAATTGTTTAGAGTGAAATCTTGAATTCCATCGAAAAATCTCTATGTCGACCTACGCACCGAAATAAGAAGGGGAACGACACGAAATGTACATAGGAAGTTAGGGTGGATAGGTTAGATGATGGTAGGATCAATTACATTGCGTTACCCAACAGTTAATATATGTTTTACGCATGTGACATTAGGGGAATTTGCGCGCTGATTTCAGCGTGAACTCAAAACAAAGAGATGTTTCCAATCCGGTTATAGAATCGAGCTAGACTTTTTCGCGGTTGTGGAATCAAGTGCCTCACCCGAGAGAACCTAAATTTGAACAACTGGATCATTAGAGAGTTTTTCTAAGAATAGCTTGTCATAGGTCTCAAAGTAGCACTTGTTTAGAGTGAAATCTTGGAATTCCATCGAAAATCTCTATGTCGACCAACGTACCGAAACAAGAAGGGGAACGACACGAAAGGTACATAGGAAGTTAGGGTGGATAGGTTAGATGATGGTAGGATCAATTACATTGCGTTACCCAACAGTTAATATATGTTTCCGCATGTGACATTAGGGACTGCTCGCGCTGATTTCAGCGTGAACTCAAAACAAAGAGAAGCTTCCAATCCGGTTATAGAATCGAGCTTGACTTTTTCACGGTTGTGGAATCAAGTGCCTCACCCTAGAGAACCTAAATTTGAACAAGTGGACCATTAGAGAGTTTTTCTAAGAATCACTTGTCATAGGTCTCAAAGTAGCACTTGTTTGGAGTGAAATCTTGGAATTTCATCGAAAATCTCTATGTCGACCTACGTACCGAAACAAGAAGGGGAACGACACGAAAGGTACATAGGAAGTTAGCGTGGATAGGTTAGATGATGGTAGGATCAATTACATTGCGTTACCCAACAATTAATATATGTTTCTGCATGTGACATTAGGGACTGCTCGCGCTGATTTCAGCGTGAACTCAAAACAAAGAGATGTTTCCAATCCGGTTAAAGAATCGAGCTAGACTTTTTCGCGGTTGTGGAATCAAGTGCCTCACCCGAGAGAGCCTAAATTTGAACAAGTGGACCAATAGAATGTTTTTCTAAGAATCACTTGTCATAGGCCTCAAAGTAGCAATTGTTTAGAGTGAAATCTTAGAATTCCATCGAAAATCTCTATGTCGACCTACGTACCGAAATAAGAAGGGGAACGACACGAAAGGTACATAGGAAGTTAGGGTGGATAGGTTAGATGATGGTAGGATCAATTACATTGCGTTACCCAACAGTTAATATATGTTTCTCGCATGTGACATTAGGATGCTTTCGCGCTGATTTCAGCGTGAACTCAAAACAAAGAGATGTTTCCAATCCGGTTATAGAATCGAGCTAGACTTTTTCACGGTTGTGGAATCAAGTGCCTCACCCGAGAGAACCTAAATTTGAATAAGTGGACCATTAGAGAGTTTTACTAAGAATCACTTATCATAGGCCTCAAAGTAGCACTTCTTTAGAGTGAAATCTTGGAATTCCATCGAAAATCTCTATGTCGACCTACGTACCGAAACAAGAAGGGGAACGATACGAAAGGTACATAGGAAGTTAGGGTGGATAGGTTAGATGATGGTTGGATCAATTACATTACGTTACCCAACCGTTAATATATGTTTCTGCATGTGACATTAGGGACTGCTCGCGCTGATTTAAGCGCGAACTCAAAACAAAGAGAAGTTTCTAATCCGGCTATAGAATCGAGCTAGACTTTTTTGCGGTTGTTGAATCAAGTGCCTCACCCGAGAGAGCCTAAATTTGAACAAGTGGACCAATAGAATGTTTTTCTAAGAATCACTTGTCATAGGCCTCAAAGTAGCAATTGTTTAGAGTGAAATCTTGGAATTCCATCGAAAATCTCTATGTCGACCTACGTACCGAAATAAGAAGGGGAACGACACGAAATGTACATAGGAAGTTAGGGTGGATAGGTTAGATGATGGTAGGATCAATTACATTGCGTTACCCAACAGTTAATATATGTTTCTGCATGTGACATTAGGGACTGCTCGCGCTGATTTCAGCGTGAACTCAAAACAAAGAGATGTTTCCAATCCGGTTATAGAATCGAGCTAGACTTTTTCGCGGTTGTGGAACCAAGTGCCTCACCCGAGAGAACCTAAATTTGAACAAGTGGATCATTAGAGAGTTTTCCTAAGAATCACTTGTCATTGGCCTCAAAGTAGCACTTCTTTAGAGTGAAATCTTCGAATTCCATCGAAAATCTCTATGTCGACCTACGTACCGAAACAAGAAGGGGAACGATACGAAAGGTACATAGGAAGTTAGGGTGGATAGGTTAGATGATGGTTGGATCAATTACATTGCGTTACCCAACCGTTAATATATGTTTCTCGCATGTGACATTAGGGACGCTTTCGCGCTGATTTCAGCGCGAACTCAAAACAAAGAGAAGTTTCTAATCCGCTATAGAATCGAGCTAGACTTTTTTTGGCGGTTGTTGAATCAAGTGCCTCACCCGAGAGAGCCTAAATTTGAACAAGTGGACCATTACGAGAGTTTTTCTAAGAATCACTTGTCATAGGCCTCAAAGTAGCACTTGTTTAGAGTGAAATCTTGGAATTCCATCAAAATCTCTATGTCGACCTACGTACCAAAACAAGAAGGGGAACCACATGAAAGGTACATAGGAAGTTAGGGTGGATATGTTAGATGATGGTAGGGTCAATTACATTGCGTTCCCCAACCGTTAAAATATGTTTCTCGCATGTGACTTAGGGGACTACTCGTGCTGATTTCAGCGTGAACTCAAAACAAAGAGAAGTTTCCAATCCGGTTATAGAATCGAAGCTAGACTTTTTCGCGGTTGTGGAATCAAGTGCCTCACCCGAGAGAGCCTAAATTTGAACAAGTGGACCAATAGAGTGTTTTTCTAAGAATCACTTGTCATAGGCCTCAAAGTAGCACTTGTTTAGAGTGAAATCTTGGAATTCCATCGAAAAATCTCTATAATACTTTTACGCATTGCCAAAACAAGAAGGGGAACCATACGAAAAGGTACATAGGAAGTTAAGGTGGATAGGTTAGATGATGGTTGGATCAATTACATTGCGTTACCCAACCGTTAATATATGTTTCTCGGATGTGACATTAGGGACGGTGGCGCTGATTTATTGTGAACTCAAAACAAAGAAAAAGTGTCTAATCCGGCTGTAGAATCGAGCTAGACTTTTTTCGCGGTTGTTGAATCAAGTCTTTGTAACACCCGAAATTTTTTGCATGATTTTTAAATAGCTAAATTGATTTAATTATGCAATTTTCGTGATGCATTGAATTTAGTAAATAAATAAATTTTATGAAATTAAAATTTATCATGAGGTAGTAACATGTTGTGCACTCATCTTTGGAGCATAATTTATTTTTGTGATGCTTGTCTTTCGATTAGTTTGACTCTTTTCAAATTCATTTGAAATGCTATTCAAATAAAAAGAGAAAGCCATTTTATTTATTACCCTTCTCCATTCCCATTTCAGCCCAAGAGCCGGCCTCTTCTTTCTTTTCTTCGGCCCCAAGCTCGTGCTCGGCCTTTTCCTTTGGGCGGCCCACTCGGGTGGGAAAAACAAAGAAGAACACCTAGCCTTTCCCTTGACCGCTGACAAGCGGGGCCCGCGTCATCCCTTCCCCGGCGAAACTTCGACCGAAGTTCATGCTCGAGCCGGACCGAGCGCCACGACCGACGCGATTTCCTTCGATTTCGATGCAATCCGCGTCTTTTGCACCCTATAAAGCCCTAGCAAAGAACGGCGTCCCAACCCTAGTTCCCATCTAATCGCGTCGCCGCCCTAGCTACACGAATGCCGCTTAAACGCCGTCGTCATCGGATTCCGTCGGGGGTTCGATTCGCGCTGCTTCGCCCGGTCTCATCGTAAGTTAGCCCTAGTGCTTTGTCTTGTTTCCACAAGACGCATTGGTGCCCTCTAACCCGATCTTTTGGCTCAGACGCATCGCCCGGTGTGGCGGTCACGCCCGCCATCTTCAGCCGCGAGCCATCCCAAGCCCTAATCGAACGCGAAGTTCTTGTCGTGAGATCGCGAGGTCTTCCTCTTTGTTTTGAGCCAAGTCGCGCCAAGTTTGGTGCACCAGTAGTGGCCGGAAAAGCATTACTCCGTGGCCGCCGCCGCTGGCCGGCCATGGCGCCGCCGTCTTCTCGATTCGAAAAGCGCCCGGACGCCCAGCCTAATCTCGCCGTTGATTTAAAAATCGCATGCGGCCGATATAAACCGATACCCTTTCGCCCGGAACTTTTACAAGTTAGACCCCTCAAGTATATGGTTAATCATGTATGAACGCTTGGCGGCTTTGATCCTTTACGCTATGCCCTCGGGAAAGCGTATTTTCGCTTTAAACTGCACCAGTTCACGTTTTCTCCATCGGAAAACGTATTTCCGTGTTCTCGAGGTCCGTTTACGCTTTCAGTATTCACAGTTTTGCCATCCAGATTCAAATGCCCATATCTTTTCGTTTTAAATCCGATTTGAGTCGTTCAAGATTCGTTAGATTCGTAATTTCGTAATCTACACATTAGTATCACTTTTAGTCAGGTTTGTGAACTTTTAAATTTCGGTTTATTAATAGTTAATTATTTTAATGTTAGTAGACTTGTAAAATCCATAACTTCTTCGTTTTGGCTCGAATTTTGTGATCTTTATATCGATGTGATCGTAGCGACGAGTAGAATAGTTTTATGAGCTTTTCTTACTGTTTTCTTGCTGTTTGATGTACTGTTATCTTATTTGGCCTATTTACGCTTTCGTGTTTGATTGCATGTTCGATTGTGTGTTGCTGCGTGATCGATTGAGTAGACGGTGATCGGTTCGAGCGGTCCGCATTATTCTTGGGAAGAAGATCAGCAGGCTCCAAGCTTCAACCAAGGCAAGTATAGCTTGGGATCATCCTTGATGCCCTATTCACCTTAATTATTAACTCATGATGCATGTGTCTTCCTTGACGCCACTAAGGATTTACCTAGACTTGATTCCTTGTTCATTGACACCTATGGGTTTGTGCATTGGGTAGTAATTGCTAGCGCTCAACCAATTAAACTTTTTTACTTTGTTGTATGATTTTAACTGAGTAGCCGATGATGCCATGGTACATAGAGTGAAAGAGCTTGGAGGTTGTTGGAGGTGAAGCTCTTAGCTCTCCATAAGGACTCAATCCATTCGTGGGGATCCGGGATATACAAAGATGCCTATGGGGGTCACGTGGCTCGACTTTGGTTGTTCAAGGGGTCTACCTAGCTTTGTTGGTGGTTTGCCGTAATTGGGAGAAACGAGGGGTGTGAAGCTCTGTTGGCCACTTTAATATTGTTAGGAGGGTTTTTGAATGGCCTTATATGGTCTTCATTTGGTTAGGGACTCGCGATCCTACTCGATGGAAACCATGACCCGTAGGTAAAGTGTACACCTCGCTAGAGAGTTAACTAAACCGACATGTCACCGTGTTCGCGGTTATGAACGGCCTTGGAACACTAATGGATAGATTGTGTGCATGCCATGTTGATATTAAATCGATGCTTATATCTGTATACACATGCGAATAATGGGTTTGGGATTCCTTTACCGCTTAAGCTTAAAATTTGACCAACTCTAAAGCAGCAACCGCATTAAGGCGATGTCAGCTTTTGAGCCTTCATAACCCCTATGCTATGCTTATGAGTTCGACATGGACTCACCCTTGCTATATCACATTAAACAGATCAAGGTGGGTGTGATGACTACGATGATAACTACCGTGATGAGTACTACTAGGCTTGTGGTTCACGATTTGGCTTTTCCTGTGGAGTTGGAGCTTCCATGAAGTGTTTATCAGTCTTTCGTTTGTGCTAGAACTTTGATATTATTATTGAATTCAGTTACTAATTGGTTTGTAATAAAGTCTCGTGATTTGATACTTCGATTGATTTGTCATGCATATGTGAGTATGATCTCTCGGGCACATATGTATTCTATACTCATTTTTGGTCCTTTTAAAATGGGTATGACAAGTTGGTATCGAGCCGGTAGGTCGATAGAGGACATAAAGCCTTAGTTAGAATGGTCGTTTTTAGCTCTCTTGCTCTATTCATGTCTCCTGGATTATTTGCCAAACTTTTGGGGTTTAGTTACTAACTTATTGTGAAATTTCCTACTAATTTCTATAGATGCCGATGACAAGGTCCCAGTATTTGTCTCTTTTCAAGTCGGCCAAGAAGTCAAAAGGAGTTTCCCCTCAGGAGGTCCCCGTGCGTCTACCTACGCCGACACCTGAAGAAGAACCTATGGAGGAGGCCGTGCCGGAAGACAACCCCATGGACGTCGTGGATGTGTCCAGTGATGAAGAAGAAGAGGCACCACAAGTGGGTGGTTCACCACCACAGCCGCCATCACCACCATCACCACCACCGGTGCAAGATCCTCCAGCACAGCCCATGGGATGGACTATGAGGATTTATTTCCCACCGGGCAAAGCCGGATCGCTTCACACCGTACCTGGTGCAAATGCTGATCAACTACTATGGGGATTGGTTTGCTCGTGTGCAATACATCTGCCAGGAGTACACCCATCCTCTGGAGGAGACCTTCTGGAGATCTGAAGTGCTCATTTGCTATTATGATCAGTCAAGGGCGCAGATTTGGCGGAGTCCCGCTTCACTCATCTTGGTCCTCGTCCATCTATGCTTTTAGCATGGAAGATGCTGCGGGCTGAAGCCTACATGGAATTCCATGCCCGCCGCGTTTTGATCAAATGCAAGACACCAACCGCTATCTTCCTAGGAGTCATCCCACTGCTCCTTGGACTATGTTGGCTCCGGCTGGCTTAGATCCAATCGCCACACCATGGTCAACTACACACGGAGTTGCTGAGCAAGATCACCGAGCTTGAAGAGTTGGTGGCAAGGCGTAAAGCTCGTGATCGATAGGTTCGAGGAAGAAGTGGACCAACGCCGTGTGGCTAATGGAGAGCCACCTATCTATGATGATATTGAAGCCCCGACACGCCCATAGGACTTAGGGTCCCTATATCTTAAATTCAAGTAGCGTTTGAGTCTAGCTAGTGATTTGAGTCTTGTGTGTTGGTGAACTTTTTGAGTGTCAATTGATTTGTTATTGTGTTCTTGGTTGG